>PVHY01001117.1:78071-174048 GCA_004024945.1 Uropsilus gracilis | reverse complement strand
CTTGGTATTTTGGTTGAGAAGGCTGGGGATGGTGGTAAGGACCCACGAGTGGAAAGTTTAAACTGTGTATTAAAGTTTTTCTTTTCTGCAGTTTTTGGAGCTGAAAGCAGAGAGCAGTTGGCTGGCTTTTGCATATCAATGGTAAAGGTGATCAGTGAAAATGCTAATGAAGAGTGTGTAGCCTGCTTTGTAGAGAGTAGCAGCCAGATAAGTGTATCCAGTTAAGGTTAAAGGTAATTGCAAAGGAACTGCTTGTAGCCTGCTTTGGAGAAAGAAGCAAGCAGATAGGGGTAAACAGTTAATTAAAGACAGAAAGTCATTTTACCCAGTTTCATTATCATAAAATCATCAAATGTGTCATTTTAAATTGATAAGTTTATTCGATTGTATCTTTTTCACCCAGTCTTCTGTTTTGGGACATTTGGGACAACCCAAATGTCCTTGCAATTATAAATAGTGTTGCAGTAAACATCCAAGAGCAAGTGTCCCTTTGTACAAGCATTGAGGTCTCCTTTGGGTAGATTCCCACAAGAGAAATTGCTGGGTCAAATAGTAGTTTCATTTTCATTAGTTTGAGGGCCCTCCACACTGCTTTCCATAGTGACTGAACCAGTTTACATTCCCACCAGCAGTGTAAGAGTGTTCCTTTCTCTCCACAACCTCACCAGCACTTCTTGTTGCCCATTTTTTGGATGTGGGCCATTCTTACTGGTGTAAGGTGGTATCTCATTGTGGTTTTGATTTGCATTTCCCTGATTGCTAGTGACATTGAGCATTTTTTCACGTGCCTGTTGGCAATTTGTATTTCCTCTTTGGAGAAGTGTCTTTTCAGTTTTTCTCCCCATTTTTAACTTTTTGTTTTTGTTTTTGTTAAGTTGTGTGAGTTCTTTGTGTATTTTTGTTATCAGATCCTTATCACTTGTATGGGGGACAAAATTTTCCCCCCTCGGTTAGGTTTCTTTTTGTTTTCTCTGTTGTCTCTTTGCTGAGTCCCTACTTCTAACAAGCTCCCAGGGAGTACAGATGCAGTTGCTGAATAGTACAAAAGGACAGCCCCTCCCCAGCCCCCCAAATTATACCTCCCCATCCTGGAAGTTCACAACTAGATGGGATCAGGAACATCTTGTTTAGTTAGCCTAAAATACTGTTCATGAGGTGATGGCATCCATATTGGTGGAGTTTGAAAGACCTAGATCCCCAGAGTTTCTAATTCATTAGATTTGTAGGATGTCCCAGCCACCTATATTGTCTAGAACTCCTCTGGCCAATTGAAGGTATGAAAAGGCTTTGAACCATAACTACAGACTCATTTTATAACTAAGGTAATGAGTGGCTTATGAGTGGTTATATGACCTGTCCAACAAGACCTGGTTATGATCACTGGTAAAGACTAACACTTAGAGACCATCTTTCAATTTATCACCTTATTTTCCTTTTGTCTTCTCAGGGCAGAAGCTGCTATTTAGAAAGGAAAGTAATTTCTTATTCTGAATAAACAAAGGATTCTTAAGTATAGAATAAAAGTCAAATCCAGTGCCATTTCATCCAGAACCTTTTCCATTTGCTGGAAGCAAGTCTAAAGAGGCTTAATGTGCATTTCTTTCTTGCATTGAAAGGAAGTTGGATTGAGAAATGCAGGATGAAAATGGAATTGGTTCACTTTATATTCCCCTAGGAATAACTTCATAATTTAAATGATCTTTGTTCCTGGGGGCTTTTTTATTAACCCATTGAAAATAGTGATGCTATCCATGGTCCCATAGAATCAGAACTCTTGCACTGAGATGCCGTAATCTTTTCCTCTTAGAACTTGGCACTTTCATGTTTAATTTTATCTCATGTGCCGCAGCTCCTGAATTGGGTTGCATTCACCTGGTCTTTTTGATTTTATGTGAAACATTTAAACTTTCTTTACCCAAAGTCAGCACCCCCCCCACCTACCCCCACCCCGCCTTACTGAGATGTGCCAATTCATGACATGGGAACATAGTTTGTTATTCTTACAGTCTGGGTAATTCTTGTTTTATTCTTTTTTTTCTGTTTGAAAAGAAAAATGTCTCTGTTAATATTCACCAAGAGTATATGCTCATCTCATCCCACAAAAGCATGCCTCAAGGCTGAGAAAGTGCCTTGGGAAGGGTTCTCTGCAATATTTGTCTCTCGAAGCTGAATTTTCTCCTCTCTAGTTAGGGTAAGACCTCTCAGCCCAAAAACCTCTCTTCCCCTGTCCTGGGGTCACCTAAGGCTACTCTGGGTAGAAGAGACTCAAACCTATGGAAAATCCTTAGAAGAGTTTCCTGGTAAAAAGAGAAACCCATGCCCCATCCTTGGAATAAATCTGTTCTGGACAAAGCTATTCTCATTTTATGAATGCCACCTTTAGTGGAAGGATAAACAAGAAAAACCTCCTTCAGAGTAGATTTCCTTTCAGGAACACACTTCAAGCAGATGAACTGAAGATCAAGTATTGTCAAATTATGTACATTAGAGATATTTTAGGAGCACCAGGTTTCTGTTGCTTAGCTTGAACTTAGTGAGAGGGTTGACTGCTAGGCTGTTTCTCCTTGCAAGATCAGATGTCTGAGGGAGCTCCTGCCTTCCCATCCTCCTACAGTGGATAATGTTTCCCTGCCCACTTAAAATGAGAAGAGATAGGTAAGAGCTCTTGCCAGGCTGTCAACTGTGAAGAAATTTATCACCAGGAAAGAATGTTCCATACGCTATGTGTTACTGTTGGGTTTTCTCTGATAGACTTTTATAAGCTGTATAAAAGATGATGTAGCAGCAGAAATTCTCTCAGCTCTCCCAAAGGAGCAGTTTAGTTGGAACCCCAGATGCACTGGGGTTCAGATGTCCATCCTGAACAGCATCCACAGCAAATGGAGCAGCAGGGACTGCTCCTCGCCCATTGCTAACTGTGGAAGGAGTTGTCTGACAAGAGAATTAGATTTTTCCCTTCTGTCTCTTTAGCATGAGTCTAAACAATAGGTCAATTATTTTCCCTTTCTCCTCTATCTCCCTCAAATTCTCCACTGATGTTTTGGTCTTAATCTCATTTTAATATCTGCTTCTTAGACACACAGACTTGTGCTGACTGTGAATTCCACTTTCTGTGATTTAACAGCACCAAGAGCTGACAGCCCTTCTATCTGGAAGCTCCCTTGGCACCAACCCCTCCCAACCCTCCCACCCCCAGCCTTGATCATTTTATAGATTTTGCTCAGTTCTTGGGTGCATGGGCAACTCCTACTGCACTTGGCCCCAGCCCTATCTGGCCACTGACTGCCCCTAGAAATTAGCAGGGATGAGGCTCAAGGGTCTGAACTGGGACCCAGAACCTGCTTTTTAGCCTGCTTCATAGCCTCTTCTTTCTTACATGCAGTAGTCCTCAATTTTCCCTTGTTAGAATAAACTAGGTCATGATGGAGCTTAAAAAAAAATCTGTGTCACTTAACACATTGATTTTTCTCTCATGTTATGTGTCTGACATGAGTTGGTGAAAGGCCCTGTTGTCATGGTCATGTAGGGTACAGGTCAAGACTAGAGAGCCTTTCTCTTGATGTGTCACATTGCTGATGAGGCAGAGAAGAACAGTGTCCTCTGAGTACCTATAGTTAAAATGCTTCTCTCATAAGTAGCACAGCTATTTGCATTGCTCTCATTTCATTACCCAAAGCAAGTCACCTGGCCAGGCCCACCTTCCCCCTTCAAGGGGCAGGGAAGAGAAAAATGGCAGTTGGGATTCTTAATGCCACAGTCCCACAGAAACAGTGGACCTGGTGTAGTTTTGGTTTCATTTCAGGTGACTGTGTTTGTTGCGTCTGAAACCTGAGAGAGTTCTGTTCCCTAAAAGAGAGAGAAAAATAATTCCATTCTTCCTAAGGGTGAGAAAAATATTTCTAAGACAAGAAAGAAGTAACACTGAATTTTTCACATCCTGCTGTGTCTTAGCATGCTTGTCTTGGTTATGGGTGATGATACAAGGGTAGCAATGCTGTTGAAAATTATATGGGTTCTATACTGCCCTGGTGGGCATGGTCAGAGAGAAAGACCCATGAGAAGTGAGAAGTGCAAAAAGGTGCATAAAAAAGAGGGGCCAGAGATAGGAAGAGACCGGAGAATGGCAGATTATAGAATAGGCCCATGTGGCCTAGCTGGGGAAAGCCTCTTGGAAGAGAGAGCTGGTGATGGCAAGGAGCCATGGTGGGAGCATGGCTGTCAGAGAAGCAGCTGGTGTGAAGTCAGATGCCAGAATGACAGGCTGGGGGTGACCTAGGGCTACTGAGGGCAGGCCTGGTGCATATGGCCAGATGCTGCCAAAGGCAAGCAAGCATGTGGCACCACAGCAAGGTGGTGTGGCTGGTACCTGGTGATAGCCAGGGATATGGAAAACTGATTTCTGCATTGGCCTTTGCTAGAAAAATTTTGAAGAGCCTTGGAGAAGTGGAACAGCTTGGAACTCTGGAGAGAGAAGAAGCAAAGAGAAAATACCAGAGAAGGACTGGACTTTGCGGGGTGCCTGCCTTAGGTTTGGAGGGGGCACCATCTTGGACATGTGTTTGGGACTTTCAGACTAAATGGTAATTGGAGTGAAATAACTGGCCACTTGTGGCGTTAAGTTTTCGTTTCCCTGGTTAATTTTAATTTGCAAATAAAACCCTGTTGTTTAAATTGCCTGTGACTTTAGCAATGGCTGTACACGTGGGTGATATGAATGGTAAAAAGCTGGGCAGCGGAAGCTGCATTTTAAAAATACCTCTTTTTTCCTGTGGCTTGCTGCTTGGAGGTTTCTTCCCTTTTTGACCCGATTTCATGGGAACACAGCCAGAAAGGGATGGAGATGGTGTAAAGAGCTATTCATGTGGCCTAAACAGCACACCACCCATAGTGCCTCCGCTTGTTCCCAGTCTTGGCTGGGGCTCTGCATCTGTGGCTGGGGATCCTGGAGGAGGAACAGGAAGGTACACCAGCAAATGGTGGTTCCTCTCTGAACACAGTAGGGTACTTCCTTAACAGGTGAGGCTCTGCTAAGTAGGGACTGCCAAGCTACATGCTGGAATGAACAACACTTGGGAAGGAATGAGGAAGAAATCCCAAGGTGAAAATGCCTAAGGAGAAATGAATTACCTTCTTGCTCAATCTGAAAGCTGCACTTTCAGAGATGGAAGTAGAAGGAGGCTCTCCTCTGGCTAAATGACTCTTTATACTACACATCTGCAGGGCTTGGGTTTTTTTTCCCATGGTGCTGGGAGGCTTAAGTGCTTTGGATTTCAAATACCAAATACAAAGTGGATTGAATTTCAGTTTCACTGGGCAAGTGGAGTAAAGGTTGTTGCCACATGGTACCAGCTCAAGGAAAAATTAAACCCACTAATTTTTTTCAGGTTGTGTGACACACACAATCAAAGAATGGACTACAATGTCTCTTTTCTCAGGGTTACACAGTCAGTTTGTAGCAAATGAAAATTCATAAAATGTGAGTATAGCACCATAAAATAATCATTCCTATGAAGGGATACTGCAACATCATAGAAATGAAAGGAATGAGAACACTTTAGCAAAATAGTAAAGCATCAGCAAAGAACTTTTAAACAAATTAGTTTGAAGCAATACAGCAAAATTCTATTTGCCTCAAAATAAAACTTTATGTCTCAAAGTTCATTTTCCCCAGTCAACCACTATATGCAGCATCCTGATTTCTTTATGTTTTAAAGATTCATTCACAAAATAATGTCTGCAGCCAGGAACTGAGCACTGTTCTTAGTGCAGGAGGTGTCACCAAGAGAACTACACAGCATTTCTGGATAACTGACTCTAAAATGGGCAGATCATCCTTTTCCTGACCCCAGCTCATGGAACAACAGCTGAAGGGTCTAGGCTCTTCTACAAAACCAGCACCTGATTAGGCTTCTGAGCACAGAGCAGCATCTTCTCTGGGTGCCATTTCACATGTATTCTTGTCTATCCATCTCTTATGGATAAGTTATCCATAAGTTTTCTTATGGAATGATGCATTCTTCTTAACTGTCTTTATTTAACTAAAGTTATAACAAGGACAAAGCCTATGTTTGCCTACAGAGGGACAGACATGACTGATTTCAATCTGTCAATAATCTGTCAGTATGAGAGCCTGAGAAATCATCTCTAAGAAAATCTATTTAGAAGAGCATTAGAGCATCTGATAATGTAGTTTTCCATGGAGTGCTGTACCCACTTGTTTCATCTCAGCCAACAGATGCTCACCTACTGCTGCACAAGGATCAGAAAAAGAGATGCTAGACTTCAACATGATAACATGTACCCATCTTGAAATTAATACTGAGTAAACTCTCTATTACTAATTTAGCCTTGATTGAAGGTAAGGAGAAATAATATGCAATAAGAAAAATGAAGAAAGTTATGGAAGAACAAGAGTACAAGGCCATGTTATTTGCTCATGTTAATGAGATATGAAAATGAAGGATTCTTATATTTGATTGTATCAAGAATATAATGGATGGAACTTCCAAGTCAAAAAGGTCAAGTTCTCTTTAATTTTATTTTTATTTTACACATGATCAGATTCAAAAAATAATTATACTTCCTCTTATTTATTTGTTTACTAAGGGCAGAGAATCTTCATGATGTGTGAGTTCTAAATATAGTGGTTGTAACTTGTAATAATGATGCACTGTGTACTGCAGAAATTTTATTTGAGAGAATCATGTTTGTTCATTTAAGTTATAAAATTTCATCATGGAAACTAAGGTTCTGCCCTGGTTTCTTATAATTAAGCCACACGTTATAAACATACTTGCTATAATTAACTTTACCAGTGTAAAAGCCACATAAATTCCCCAGCTGTTTCTTTCTGGTGGTATATAAGTAAAAAATAGAGTAGACTTCATAGAATATTTCTAAAACATAACACAATATCTCATCCTTGCATAAATCCAAGAGAAAAGACCTACTGACACTGTTAAGTAGTGATCCTGAGGTAAGGTAACCTTCAGAGAAGCCGCCTTGCCCATGAGAAAACCCTGCCCATCATACAAGCCCCACCCATCAGACAAACTCCACCCATCAGACAAGCCCTGCACAGCAGACTAGTCCCCCCACCAGAAAAACCTATGCATCAGACAAGCCCACCCACCAGACAACACTATCAGACAACAACCCCCCCCATGCACAGAGCTTCCATTAAGCTCTTTTTTTGTTGTTGCACTCTTTAACATAAATGAACAGCAGATATTTGAGGAAATCTAATATTTAAGATAGTAGGCTAACCTAGAGGAAGCAGAGAACATGAAGCAGAACATGTCAGAGAAGATGTTATCTACTCTATACTAATGGAGATAGTAGAGAAAGAAGGGATATTCCAAAGTAGCAAAAAGGAGTTCTGATGAATTAAAATAAGATACCAAATAAAAATTTAAGGAGTAGTAATTTAAGTCACAAAGATCATCAAGAATAAATTGAAAGCAAAGCAAAATACTGAGAAATGGACAGTAGAAAAACAAAAACAAACAAAAATACACAACACAACAATCTATGAAGTCCAACACCAATCTAATAGGTACTGAGGCAAGAGAAAATGGAAAAGAAACTATTAGAGAAAGAAATATAATTTTCTAGAAATGAAGGATACAGTTTTCATATTTAAACAGTCACTGAGTACTAAAAAAAAAAAAAGAAAGAAAAAAGAAATCACACCAGAACTTATCATGATGAACTTTTAAATGACTAGGGTAAAGCTAAAGTTTTATTAGAATAGCTTTTGATGTCTTGATTTTTCTAAGCCTCTACTGGAACTAGATGGGTGTTTGACAAAGTTTTAGTACATGGAATATTAACAGAAATGACATGTACTTCTTAGTAACTTCTACCACATCCTATGCTTACAAACCAGAATATAATTGGAATGTCAGCCATGAAAATGACATTCTAGGATATGAGTCATCAAATTGTGAACAATGGGTTAAATCTGTTCTTCCACCTACTTCTATAAAGTCATATGCATAAAGCCACATGATTCATTACATGAATCATTACATGATTCATTACATAGCTGTTTGTATACCTCAATGGATGATTTGACATGTCAAGACAAAAATGAATGATCTGCAGAACCTAAAATATTTACTATCAGCCTCTTTACAGGAAAAAAAATGCGGGTTCCTGTTTTAGGTAACTATGGAGAAACAAGAGAGAAAGTATATAGTTCCCTGAGTGTCCTCTGAAAGATTTTGTGGAATGGAGGCTCTTATTTCCTTAGGTTGTCCTTCCTGACTCTGACTATCACCTGAGAAAGAAATATATTCTCTCATTTGAGTCACTCTGTATCTGGGTCGCTTTCTTATAGTAGTTTACTTTAATATGCTACACAAAAAAGCATTTCAATAAATTTAATTTTCTGTAACAAATATACAAAATAATAAACACATAATGAGTAAATTTAATGTTTCCATAACAAATAATTGCATATAGCTGAGTTACACAATTAAGGTTATGTAAGGCAACACTATTACTTAAAATTCAGCTTAGAAAGAATACTAGCAATCATAGATAGAAGAACCACATGAAAACAGTACAGAACACATGCATTTATCTGGCAAGTGACATTGTTACCTTCATTTTTATATTTATGTTCAGAACACTTTTAGTATAATAGTCTTCTAGATATTGCCAGTTTTCACATCTTTTGAAGAAGACAAAGGAACTGGCTCAATCTTGGATCTTAAAGTGGTTGTTTACAGGATCCGCTTTCTTGAAGTTCTTCAATAAACTGTTTAGTGAAACACTCTCTGACTTCTGTTATCATTTCTAGGTCAGACTGAATTTTAAACTTTGTCTATAATTTCGTATTTTTAAAAGTCACAGGACATTTACTCTTAAAACAATTCAGAAGGTGAATTATGGGCTGTTAAAAAGACAGGAAAAGAAAAAATGAGTCACTGTGCTACCTTCCCAGATGTCTCCTTTATGTCTCAGTTTTCTACATTTCACGTGACATATTAAAGACAAAAAATAAGAATCTCACCCCCTCTAAAAAACATACTAAAATTTATTCAAGATTTAAAAGCATCTTCACAGGAAAGCCTGTGTGGGAATAAATGAGTATCTTCATTAATAATGCCTCCAAGACAGAAATAAGCCAAAATCTTTCAACGAATGTATCCATTAAACATTCTATGAGCAATAAAAGTAAGATTGACTACAACTTCAGTAGGTTAGGGAAGTGGTTGTTGTTATATGCAAAAAAGGGATGAATCTCAACTGCATTATATTAATGAAGTAACCAAACTCAAGAGATTATTCAATGCGTTATTCTGCTTATATTACGTTTTAGAAAAGGAGAATCTATAAAAATTGAAGGATGAAGGTTACAGGGGTCAGAGAGGGAAGGATGACTATGCTCAATGAATTTTGTTAGTGCTCTGTATCTTGATTCTGGCCATGGTCACACAAATGTAGGCATTTGCCAAACTCACAGGAACTATGAGTTTCTAAACTGAAAAGAATAAGTTTGACCATATATAATTAAAAGGCAAATTTTAAAAAAGAGAAAAAAGGTTTTTTTATAAAAAGAAAACCCAACGTTAAAAAAGAGTGACGTTTGAAAACTGAGAACATGATCATTAAGACAGATGTTAAATGAACAAGTATTTTCATTTTTATTTTTAAATGATGTTAATATTTACAATATAATCTTATTATAAAAATAAAATACAAATAGATAGACTACTCAAAACCAATGCATTTTTAGATGATTTATTATAAAATGAATATCCTTGTGACCAATAAACAGATCAAGATAAAACCTCTTGGCCACAGAAGATCCCTTGTGGGACCTACCCAAATATAGGCTCCCCTCTGACCATTGGTAACTGCTGTCCTGACTTTAAAATA
The DNA here is from genome assembly GCA_004024945.1 of Uropsilus gracilis. NCBI lineage: Eukaryota > Metazoa > Chordata > Mammalia > Eulipotyphla > Talpidae > Uropsilus > Uropsilus gracilis. Next base: position 164,160 of record PVHY01001117.1, on the reverse strand, counting down.
ATCACTTTGCTGTGTCTTATAGTCTCACCACTCAAGCGAGCACGCTAGCCACTGTAACTTAGAATTGTTCATTTTTTTAATTTATTTCTCTTAAATCTCTTATATTCTATAGACTCTCCTATCCCATTCTTTTACTGACAACTTACCTGTTGGAGAACCTGGGCTGATAGATATGCACTCTTTTATAGCCTGCAATTTGCCAACTGTATTCTCACAGTGAAGCTTACTCTGCCCCTTTGTCTTCTGTATTTTCTGTAAATCAGCAGCTGGGTAGAGAAACAGCTTCAGCTCAGCTTCAAACCCATTGACAAAGCCACAGAATGTTCTGTCACTGGCAGGCCTTCAATTAGAGAAGGAAAAGTATTAAAATTCACAAAGCAAGATTGTAAGTATAAAATATATTTAAACAAAACTTCGAATGTAACAAATTTATAACATTTGTAGTTGTGAATTTCTAAGCCTTAAAATTGTCTGAAAACTTTTGGGACCTCTTCTATATAATAAAACAATGCCTCTTGTTCACTTCATACTTCCAATTCAAATTCAGTACCATGTTCCATGGCCACACCCCCCTGCACTGCCTGATCTGGTCAAGTTCAGCTTGCTGAGGTTTATGTTTAATCTCTCATTTGTTACATCTGTATCTCTTGTCTATATCCAAATTCTTAGTTCTCAAGGATGGAGGAGATGATACAATTACAATATCAATGGTTGCATATTCTTAACCATAACACTTTGCATTTATTGTAACTGGGAAAGGATGAAATGTACAGGATCTTGTGTAATCTATAATTTGTTTTAAAGACACAGCTAATGAGATTAACATTGTGTTGATAGACTGTTCTAAGACTGTGTAGATGGAAATAAATTATTCCACATCCCAATAGCTTTGATTCAGTTTTCATTTTAATATTTGCACTATCAGAGTGCAAATTGTTTTGAAACAGAACTTGTAGAGAAACTTCACAAAACTCTTGATACCTATTCTTTTGTAAAGGAAAGCATTTGAGAGCACTGAATTAACAACCTTTATTTAGGTATATTAAGATGGTCAGTGAATATTTACAATGTGGATTGCCATAACACATAAATTAAATTGACCATTACTCTACTTTTTATCATGAATTTGAAGCTTCACCTACTCTGTTTACTAAGTGGGCCAAGAATTTCTTTTCATATTGAAAGTTTGTGTTGATGGTTTCAAGGACTATTGAGGGTAAATATCTGATAACACATCTGTTGGGATGCATCCTGTAGAAAACTGAGTTTATTCACTTACAGTTGTTAGCCATGTTTTCATTAGAAGGTTATTATTATGCCTAGCCATCTGTTTGAGAATTCATTGATCCTGTCTTTTGCAAATAAAGTAAAAACTCTAGCATGAATTTATTTATAAACTTAAAATCTTAAATGCTATTTTCTATAAAATGTAAAGTATATCAATATGTATCAGTGTTATTGTTGTATATTGAATTTTTTATTGGATATTTATTGAGTATAAAAATTAAAAGATCCAACTCTTTTATTTGCTGCTTAGGCTATACAGATCTATTATAAGTTGACTGACATGTTTTCTATTTTAAATATTTTTATGCTAGTTTCATTTTAAACTGTTAAGTTGATGGGTTGAATACATTACCTGACAGATTATATAGTACTTGTTACTCATTGCAAATAACACAATTCTAGAATATAAATATGAGATAAGCATTAATAAGAAAGAACTTAAAAATAAATCAACAATAAAATAAAGGACATAGTGGGAAAGGTGGAAAAGTTTCAAAAGGAGCGACCAATAAATTGAACAAAACAAATTCAGTGAGAAAGTTTAAGTGTTTAAAAAGAAAGTTTAAACCACTAAGATAAAAAAGCAAAGGTATAAAATTCACTATTTCAGTTTGAGGGTACAAAAAAATAAGGGAGATACTTTGTATCTTTATAGCTAGGCCTAATTTTGGCTTTTCATATAGTAGAAAACAAACTGCCAATTCAGTTTGATTCCGTATCTTCTGACTTAAAACAACCACTTCTGTCTAGTTGCGTTGTGCATTTGGTGTTTTTCCTCTCCCTTAATTTCCTTTCCTTCTCCCTGGGGTTGCACACACACACACAAATAAACGCTAGGGCCTGACTATCCTGACCCTGGGGGAGGGGAGCCTGTGGGTGAGCCAGCCTTTCCCTCACTAGCCTACTCCCTACAGGCAGGGTCATGTGCTGGGTTCACTCTACTCCTTTGCTGGAGTCTTCTTGCACCAAGCCACTGCTGTCTTTTTTTCAGGCTCCATGACAATTCCAGAAGCTCTTTTTTGCCACGAGAGGGTACTGGGACTCAGGTCTTACATAGAGACACACTGGACATTGCTGTGTCATTGCCTCAGTCAGATTGGATGTGAGGAACTTTCTCAGTCCCTCAGGTCACAGCTCAGAAGGGGAGTACCTGCCCCTCTGCTTTGAAACTCTCCAGAAAGTTCTCTAGAAGGATGGGTCTAACCCAAAGGAAAGGCTCCAGTCTCTTCTCAGAAACTGTGCACCTCAGTTACATCCTTTTTACATCTGACTTTTCAACTACTGGTTGCATTCTCCTTTGGGGAGGGGAAATAGTTCTGATATCTCCCCTAATCTACAGCTTTCTCTGGAACCTCCTCCCCTCACCCTCAATTTAAAAGTCAAACAAGATATACTTAGGGTTTACAACAGGTAGGAGACCAGTTTGGGCTGCTGGCCTCTTCCTTCTAACCTACCCCTGAAATGGTAGAAAATGGAAGGGAAGTCTATCGATCTGAAAAGTATGTTAGTAAATGCTAATCTAAAATGTTTACTGCAACTTTATCTACAATAACCAAAATGAAGAAATGACTTAAGTGTCTATCATGAATGAATGAATGAATGAATGAATGAATTGTGAGATATACACAGACACACTTCAGTAATTCAATGTATATTTGTGTATACACATACACATGCATATAACTGTATCTCACTACACACAAAAGCTGATTCTAGATGAGTTGTTTCTCCATATCCAAAACAAAACTTTAACTCTTTTGAAGGAAAATTTAAGAGACTTTCTGTATGTTAGGGCAAGAAAATTTTTTCTTAAGAAGACAGATTGTGTATTTGGCAGTGCAAGCAAAAAACAGAAAAATCAAAGGGCTGGACAAAGCAATTCATGGAGGTATGGGTTTTTAGCTGTTAAAACAATCAAGGACATATAAATGAAAACCACATGTGAGGTACCATCTTACATCTGTCATACTGTTATAAATTAAAATATGACCATCTCAGTAGGTGGAAACTATGTGGATCAACACTAAAGCTGGGGTGGGGGGATACACATTAGAATCATCACCTAAAGCAATTTGGCAAAATTGAGGAATGATGAAAATGTGTATTCCATACAATACTATAATCCACTTCAAGGTGTATAGCTCAGAAACTCTTGCACAGGTACAATGAAGCATATATAGGATGTTCAGTAGAGCATTAATTTTAATGCAAATAAGTGGAAATTTTGTTTTCCATTGACTGGAGAGTAAAAGGTGGTATTATCTAACTTATTGGCTATGTGATCTAGTGCTTAATCTTTTGTTTCTTTGTTTCTTCACTAATGATAAGGATCACAGCAGTTTATATATGCTAAGAAATTTTGGAAACATAGAATGAGACTGGGCTGTAAAGTACCTAGAGAAGGTACAAGCTAAAAATTATTAATAGTAGCAGCACTGGTAATATTATATAGCAACTACAAAAAAATGTATCAACACGACTAAATTCCACAAAAATGTTAAGGAGTAAAGGAAAGTCTGAAGTGATTACACAGAGTAAAACATCATTTGTATGAAGTTTAAAACCATTAAGATAATATTATATAATATCAATGAACATACATGTAGATGAACATAGCTGCAGAAACATGCCTGGGAATGATGAGCACCAAATTTTGGAGAGAAATTATTTTTGAGGATGGAGAGAGGGAAATGGGATCAAAAAGAGGTAGTAGGAGCTTCAGTAATAGCTATGATTTTTTTAAACAAACTGAGTTTTAATTTTAATTGCCATCTGTATTTCATATGTCTGGGGGGAAAAACTTGCTTGTTAAGTAATAGTTTCCTGTGATAAACTTAATGTTATTCATAACCATACTAAATATTGCCTCTTCAGAAACAGGATTAATCTAGATCCAGGAAACCTTCATTTGAAATGCCTAAGGCAAACAAACAGCCTCATTTCAAAATTACATAGAAAACCACTTTTTGTTATTGTTATTTTGGGCATTGAAATAAGTTTCTTGAGAAGCGAAGGCTAAGCTATATGTTTGCACAAGATGGGAATTAAAGACAAGTTAGAGAAATTAGTTGGTGATTCACTTCTCTGGAAACTGAAAATGAATTTTCTATTGACTATTTCAATGAATGATCATATCCCTGCCCAACCCACAAAATCCTATTTAATCTGTGTTTGCTTAAATAAAAGATAATTGCACTAAAGGTAAAGAAGGTAAGTTAGGTAGGAAGGTAAGGTAGGAAGACATTTCAGTTTTGCTCAGCACTATTGAGATAACATCAGCCTAAGTAGAGGTCTACTTCCATTGAAAAAGGAAAAATACTAAATTAACTATTGTTCTAAGTTTCCCTATCTTTAAAAACAACTCATTTAATTCTAAGTATGCTATGATTGCTTTCTACTCAAGTGAATTTTCTTCAGTGGTGGAAATTCTTAGTTCCTAGACAGCACTTCCCAGCTGATTTGTGGGGAATTCCCAAGGGAAGTCTCAGGAAAACTCTTGTCCCCAAACTTACTTCTTAGGCGACTGCTTGGACTCTACATACTCTTAAAACCAAAGTAAGTGTATTGGGAAAAGGTTGGATATCTACTTGGGGAAAGAGAAGCTGGGGAATGGAGGGCAGCGGAGGAAACTGAGAGTGTACTGGTAAGTTCTTATGATAGGGTGTGCTACTCCCCCCCCCCCCATTGTCTCCTGTTTGAAGATTGCAGATTTCAAGGACAGATGCTAAAATGTGAGAATGACCTTAGTTGGAATTTCCCTTCAGGGACATGCAGGGGGAGAAAGAAGTGAAATGGTCAAGGTGAAACAGGTTTCCTGGAAGGCAGGAAATCAGAATATATAAAGGGTGTGCAAACAAAGAGAAGGATTCCAATATGGAGACTGGATAGAGAGAGAGAGGCTCAATGGAGGAGAGATGGGAATCGGCCATCTTGTAAAGATGTGAGCCATGTGAGCTTGGCCATGTGGCCACCAGGAGCCTGCAACCCTTGGCTGGCCCAGGCTGGCAGCATGTGTGCTGAATGCAGTTAAGGAGTTTGCAGATTAGAACTCCGTGTTGGAGTTTGTTTTGCTGAGTTTAACTTGTGTTTGAAAGAGGCCATGCAAAAGTTAGGCCTGAGAAGAAAGTGAACTTTGCTGGTTCGGCACCATGGAGTTCCTGCTACCTGAAGGTGACAAGGGGAACGCAGCATGGAAGACAAGGAGGAGCAAGTCAAGGCAGCAGCCAAAGGAACATGTCTTCAAGCATCTGGAGATGGACTCTGACTGGACATTGGTGAGATGATCAGAACTGAGAGAATGAGGATTTGGGGGCAATCTGGGAAAGGACTTTGGACAATGCTGAGGAAGGTTTTGGACAATGTTGAAGTAATCTGAGTCTTACATGTTTTCTTTTGTAGTAATCAGAATGTCACTTTGTTAGAAATAAACTAGTCTGCACTGATAGTCCTGCAGTGGTTTGGTATTTTGGTTGAGAAGGCTGGGGATGGTGGTAAGAACCCACGAGTGGAGAGTTTAAACTGTGTTTTAAAGTTTTTCTTTTTAGGTCTGAAAGAGGGAAAGAAAGCAGAGAGAAGCTGGTAGCTGATGTTTGCATATCAATGGTAAAGGTGATCAGTGTAAATGCTAATGAACAGTGTGTAGCCTGCTTTGTAGAGAGAAGCAGGCAGATAGGTGTATCCAGTTAAAGTCAGAAAGTCTTCTTTAAGCCCTGTTTCACTTATAGGATGCCAGGAGTTTGGAGGCTCCTGGGCTAACAGTTTCCAAGAGACAGATCTGTCTAGGGGCTGATGATGATGGAGAGAATTGGACTAGGTATTATCTCAGGCCCCTGCAATAATGCCATTTACGAAAAAAATATTTTTCATGCATATTTAGCTTCATCCACAGTTCTTAGCTCTCAGCTCTCCAAACCCTAGGAATTTCCTAATTGTTGATAAATGCATTTCTTGTTATGTTAGTGAGCTTACTTTTAGGGAAGTATCTAAGGAGGGGGCTAGAAATTAAGTTTGATTGTCAATAGCCAATAATTTAATCATTGTGCCCAGGTAATGAAGCCTTTATTAAACCCAAAGGAGCACTTTCGGACACCCTCCGTATTGGGAACACCTGCAGATTTGAGGACAGCTGTGTGTCCTGGGGGCAGGGAAGCACTTCACTCTTTCTCATACCTCACCTTAGGAGTCTCTTCCAAATGCTATTCAGGTCCTTAATAATATTCTCTGTGGTAAAGTGGTTAGCTAGTGTGAGTTCTAAGCCAAATTAACTGAACCTAAGGATGGACGCATCTGAAGTAGAGGACTGGCCTAGGTGACTGGAGGGGAATGACTTGGTCAGGCTTTTTCCTCCACTAACTTCTATGACAGCACCTGTGGTATTGTGCCCCTCCCCGTGATTGCACATACCTGGGCCCAGGGAGTGTGCGCATGTATGAGTGGGTACACCTGGGCCTGGAAGGAAAGGATAAAGGGGTGGAGTCAATCTGGGGTGAAGGAGCACGGAGAGGAGAGAAGGAGATTCCAAGAGAGAAAGAAGCCAGAGAAAAGTGTAAAGATTCCTGGGGGGATTGGCACGCTCTCCTGCCTCCCAGCACCCCCCTAACCCAACCTTGGCCCTGTCCTGCCTAGCCTAATGTGTCTGTGTAGCTGCTAGAACCAATAAAGAACCCTCCCAGATTGTGCACTGCAATTGGAATCACAAACAGGATGGTTGCAAAACAAAGACTAAGTCCTCTTTGCCTGGGGAACTGACACTGTTTCAAATAGTGCCCACTTAGATCGTGAGTTAAATTATGAGTTGAATGCTCCATCTCCTTGCAGGTGTCTGAGAATTGAGTGGAGAATCCTACATATCTACTCACATGGCACTGGGTCTAAGAATTCCCCTTGTTTTCTGTCCCTTGCCCAGCTCTGTCCTACAACTGAAAATCTTGCATTCCTCTTATTAAAAATCATGAGCTTGGTTTTGAATTACTTGGATTGTGCAAAAAAAAAATTCAAATTTGCAGTTGTCTCATGAATAACATGATTTTTTTCCAGTTTTTTTTGAACCAGGATTTAAATATTTACCAAGTAGAATAAAGATGGTGATACCAGGAGGTAACTGGCAGCAGCTGTGGTGGTCTTGCTGAAATAGACCAGTCATCCATAGGTATCAAAGATGATCCAATCAGATGCCAGAGTGGGGCACCCTGAAGGTGGATTTAAGTCAGAGTCTCAGGAAGGGTAGTTACTAGCCTCTGAGAAGAATTGCTCAAGCTTCTGAGAGAACTGTTCTAGCCCCAAGGGAGAAGAAAAGGCCTTGTTCCTGGCCTCTAAAGAGGGAAGGGGGACCAGCGGTAGTTTCCAGACTGGATCTCTGGTCTTTGACAGAGCCTGTCACAAGAGCACCAAAGACTCTGGGCCTGGTGTCTCTAAGAGCAGTTTGTTGGTGGTGCACACATGGTGACCATTCCTGAACATCGCTGCTGTCCAGCACTCCTAGTGACAGGTGACTGGCACTTTGCTTGTCTGGTGAACCCTAGGTGAAGTAGCTGGCCCCTTGTGGCTACGTTAAATTTTTTATTTTACCTTGTAAAATAAGCCTCATGGTTGTTGAAACATGAGGTGTCTTACAATTGTGCTTGTGGGTGGAAGAGCCCACACTCTAAGGGCACTGACCCTTCATTTGGCTGTAGCCCTTGATATTTGTATGTCTCTTTTAGTTTTGGGGTGGCTTGTTGAAACCCAGTTTCAAGAGGAGAAATTGAGACTTGAGTCCTCAAGACCAGGAAGGAGGAATGAGTTTTAAAAAGAAAGAATTATTCAGCAATGACAAATAGGAGGAAGGTTTCCTGGAATCAGCAAGAAAGGTCTGAGGAGACTACCAGAGCAGGTGGGAATGGGAGGGAAGAAAGGAATGACTAGGATGGGAAAGAAAGATGACGGGGTATCAGGGTTTTGTGTATGTGTGTGTGTGTGTGTGTTATGAGAGAGAATACCTACTTAATCTTTATAACAGTAGAAAAGACATTTAAAAATTATTTTATTTTTAATTGATTGCATATATATATCATTTTATACCCCAAGCTTCTCCCACCACGTTGTCACCCAGGAACTGTCATCTTGATCTCTTGTGCTCATCCCTTTTGTGATTTCCCCCTCCTCCCCTCCCCTTCCCTTGCTCTTTACTTTGGTTCTCTTGTCAATTTGTAAGTTTTAACAATTTCTTATCCTTTGTTTTCCTTATATCCCACATGTAAGTGAGACCATCCCATATTTTTCTTTTTCTTTCTGGCTTATTTCTACTAGTATGATTTCACAGAAGCAGAGTGTTGTTTTCTGCAGGAAGGTGCCTGAGGAAGCAGTAGCATCACAAATAGAGCAGGTGAATAAGCCAGCTTTAAAGCAGTGAATACCTCTTCCATGCCATGGAAAAGCAAAACCAGCTATAGTTGCATAACTTTATATGTTGGTACTCAGGTATTTGAGACACATACCAACTGATGGCATAGAGTGGAAGCTGAGAACAGGGGTGGGGGGGGAGGTGTTAGAAGAGAGTGAAGTTTTAAATAGATTTTGTAGAGAGCAAAGAGACTCTTGGAGGCTGATTCTGTGATACTGAAAACCCAGGAAAGGCTAGAGACAGATACTTCACTGTGGCACCATCTGTAACGGGTGATTTTTTCTTTAGCTCATTCAGGACACTGGCTATTTATTATAGCTATATTAACAAAATAGTTTTTTTTAAGTTTGAAGGGAAATGAGAAAAATTCATTTATACTTGTTCTCTAGTGGTTGCTTGGTAGTTTTCAAAATATTATTATTATTATTTTTTTTTTTTAGTTTTCAATTAGCAATAATCGCACGTCGGATAAACCTCATTGGCTACGATACTGCCACTGTGCAAAGCTGTAGTTTTCAAATTAGATAAAACCTCTGAACAAACTGGGAGGGAGTCTCTGATTCAGTGGAAATCTAACTAGGGAACTCTTCATTGCTTCCTGATTCGCAGAAGTTTAAATTATTTAACCTTGATTAGGAACAAATGCTTTATTTAATCTACTTTTCCTCTCTACAACATCTTGATCTATAAGTGCTGGTCATGTATACTAATACTTTCACCATTGCCAGATTGGTTTTCACTAAGATTTGATGGGCAGGTTTTTCACCAATTCAACGGAGATCATGATGGGAAGGTTTCATGGAATATTTTGGAATGGAATATTTTGATGGAATCATGGAATCATGGAATATTTTGATGCCTTTTCAGTGGAATCAACCTCCAAACAACCTCAGGAAGGCCTGAATTCCATATGCAAGCTGTAGTAGTTGCTAGATGAGGACAGCTAGTTCAGCCTTTCCTAAATATGGTGATCTGTATCTTTATCTATATCTATGTACACACACATATACCAAAAATGGATATATGTATGTCAGAGATAAGAAAGATGGTTCTGGATTAACAGTTCCCAAATGGGCAAGGAAATTATAAAATCTTCCTCAATCCCAAACTTGAGAAAATTCCCAGGGCCTTCTGAATTGATGTTCTTAGGAAGATGAAGCTGATTTTGTGGAATGCCGTTCACAGACCAGATGGGCTCGTGTGGTTGAGATGGAGTCTTGCCTTAATTGCCTCCAGCAAACTGGAGACAAAATCTAGCATTGAGATCCTCTGAAGATGTGATGGTGCTGCTGCCCCTCCAAAAATGTTTACCTAAGGAAATCCTCCTTAAAGAGATAGCCCACTTGTGAGCCATCCCTCTACTCCCAATTACCTCTCAGGAATTAATAGGTTAACCAATTTTATTACCCCCTCACCATTTCCCTTCCTTTGAAATGCATCCTGAATTGTACCTGCCTGAGTCACTTTTTTCCTTTGTCAGAAGCCTTTATAAGGACTTGTGGAGTCATTAAAATTTGCTGGATGATCCATACTTTCATTCAGCCTCAGCCTCTGTATGGTTTGTGTAAATCTCTCTCATCTGTCCTCTCTTGTATCCTACATTCAGCTCTCAACAGATTTTATTTTGTTTGTTTTTCAGTGAAGTCAAAGGAAAAACTCTTCCATTCCCAAGAAAGGGTCTCACTATATTTAAACTATCTATAGAAGCAATGTATAATATTTTTCCTGTAGGAAATTATTTATACTTTTATAATTTTAACAAGATAAAAATTCAGTAAAGATATCTTTTTAGTAGAAAAAAAGATGAAAAGATAAAGGGAAACTATGCAATGGCTCCTCAGTTGACTCAAAACAAGATTTACTCCCACTTGGCTCAGTTCAAATGTTCTCTCAATTATGTAATTTTTCTCAATCCACATTGATCATATCCCAGTCATAATTAGTTGCTTGAATGATGTCCTTTTAGAATTTCTCTTTAATATGCCTTTATCACCTTATTTAGCAATAGTCATCTCCCTTAAGAGAAATATGAATTTCGTAAAAGAGAATATGCTGAGTCTTTATCCTGTTGGTATGCTGAGCACTTGACTTAGAATTTACATATTTATCTGTGTTCTTGTATAAACAATGATTGTATCTGTGCTTTGTCATGGTTTTCATTCAAAAGTTTTTGTTAGAAAATTTTCAATATTATAAAAATAGAGAAGACAATGTAATTAACTCCCATGTAAACAACAATGGACCTTACACCCTCCACACCCTGCTAGATATTTTAAGCAAATCCCAGATCTTCTGTATTTTCTTCCATGAACACATCAGTATATACCTCCATTAGACACTTACCCCCTGTTTCCTATAACCACAGTGCTGTTATTCTCCCTTCAAATAAATATTAAAATACATTCATGATTTCCTAGTATACTTGATATTGTCTAATATGCATGAAGCATTAAAATTTCTCAGTTTTTTCATGAATGTCTTTTTATAGTTATTTTGTTTGAAATGAGATCAAAGCAAGATCCATACATTATTTTTGGCTGGTATATTTCCTTCTCCCTTCCTCCCTCCTTCTGTCTGTTTTCTTTAATTTTTTTTTTGTTGTTGTTGTTGTTGGCTTTGTTTTGCAACTTTATGGTCTTAGGAACACAAGCTGTTTATTAGTTTCCTTTGTGCAGAAGCCTGGCACTTGGATGGGGTGACTCTAATGGTCAGCTATGCTGCTCTTTCTATAGTGGCTTTGTGATTCTCGGAGGAGATGTGGACACAGTAAGATTCACTGCATATCAGCAATACTCTAAGTCTTGATATTTTGCACAAGGAACTTCCAGAAGCCAATGGGTTTTGTTTCCTTGTTACTCTCTTAACCAAGTTGGGAGTCAAGTCCTTGGATCTTCTGGACCCCTTCTTATTGGTGCCTCTATGTTCCTCCCAGTTAAGGTGAATTTTGACATATCAGTCTGACAGGTGTTGGATGAACTTTTGGTCCTCTTTTTGATGATCTGGACTTCTGAGGGATGGAGGGCAGCCATGACATTGAATACAAGATAGACACCACCTGATTAGGAAGTGCCAGGAAGAGAACTTAAAATTTCTTTTTAAATCTATCCAGTTCCCTTTGCATATCATTTGTCCTGAAAATGTCCACATTCTGGATCTGTGGTTTAGATTCATAGGTCATGCTGTGTACTTCCGGCTGCATCTTCTCAGAAAACAATGAAGGCTGATTATATCTGTTTTTATGATATCAAGAGTAAACAGTGAGTTCAGGTATTGTTAGACTAATTCATCCATTATAATATTCCCCATTTCCCACATAACTTTAGTAGTGAAGATCCATTTCTAAATGACTGATATTTTAATTTGATAATTTCTTCTGCCTATATTAGCTAGAATTTAATTCATGTAGAAAAATGGAATAATTGTTTGCTTTTGTCTTTTCTTCCCATTTCAAATTAATAAATGAGTGTTTTAGCAATCTCCAAAGGTGATCACTAATATTTTTTAAATATTCCATATGGAATTAGGGTTCTAACATGACATAATTTAAGCTTTGAGCTACTTGTGATGCTTCAATTGGCCCATCTTTAACCAGTAAGGATTTTTTCAGTTTGTTCCTAACATTCTTGTTTATTCCTCCTTTTGAATGTGATAAAACTTTTTGGGTTCACATTGTACATTTCCTACCTCAGTACTGGAATCTGTCATTTATTTCTTTGAAGAGCACTGGTTCCTTTTAGTACATGTTGAGTGTTAGCTGTTTTTATCTCAATGGATTAACAGTTACTTCTATGTCTTTCCTGTGGACAAAGATAAGACAAACAATATGACTTCATTTCCCACTTTTAAATGAAAACAAAAACATAATTTGGTCACCTTATCAGGCTTGGGTGCTCCTGGATGAAGTCAGTGATAATATAAAGTGCTTCCTACAGTGTACACTTGAGTTTTTCGAACAAAGTCAGACACAAAGTTGGCAAAGATCACAGAATAAGTGAAATGAGATCTTATAAAGTATAGATCACTTATCGATACTGAACAAGTCATTTCTAAAACAAGGAGAGAAAATTAAGCATATATTGCATAGTGTTTAGCTGATGAAATTCACTCGCTAAGTGTTCACTAATATTTTTTAAAGAAACATATTAATTAGAAGTGAAACAGCATTTCTGGTTTTGCTCCAGTGTTTGGGTATTCTTCGCTGCCACCTAGATGAGCGGATTCTTCCGGAAAGCGAAACCTAGGGCTCCGCCGCCCAGCCTGACTGACTGCACTGGCACGGTGGACAGCAGGGCAGAATCCATTGGGAAGAACATTTCTCCACTGGATGCTGAGCTACTGAAGTATAAGGATCAGATCAAGAAGATGAGATAGGGTCCTGCAAAGAATATGGTCAGGCTGAAAACCATGCAGGTTTAAGGCAAAAGAGAATGTATGAGCAGCAGCGGGACAATCTTGCCCAACAGTCATTTACATGGAACAAGCCAATTACACCATCCAGTCATTGAAGGACACTAAGACCACGGTTGATGCTATGAAAGTGGGAGTAAAGGAAATGAAGAAAGCATACGAGCAAGTGAAAATTGACCAGATTGAGCATTTACAAGATCAGCTAGAGGATATGATGGAAGATGTAAATGAAATTCAAGAAGCACTGAGTCGTAGTTACGGCACCCCAGAATTAGATGATGTCCTAGAAGCAGAGTTCGATGCACTAGGTGATGAGCTTCTGGCTGATGAAGATAGTTCTTTCTTGGATGTAGCAGCATCTGCACCTGCAATTCCGGAAGGTGTTCCCACTGACACAAAGAATAAGGATGGAGTTTTGGTAGATGAATTTGGATTGTCACAGATTCCGCTTCATAGACTTGGGTGAATCAAGTACACTACATAAAATAAAAACATATTCTGGGACTAGAAAATATTTATCTTTCCAAATTTACCATAACAGGTTTAGATTGCTTTCCTTTCTTTGAAGGAAAGATTAATCACATCACTCCTATTTTTTTTTCTGTTAAAAGTCTCAACACTCAGGGAATATTTTCTTTATACTAAATTTTTATTCCTGCTCATTTATGAAAGGCCAACTTAAAAGTATCAGTGACTGTATAGGGTTAGTTTCCATTTACTAATTTGCAATAAAAACAAGGAGATGAGAATCTTGAAATTCTGTGACAGTATAATGCCACAATCTCTAATTGATCTGATAAATTGATAAGACAGATGAGATTATTGGGATTTTTCATATGGTGACTCAAAATCATTTTCTTTTGTGTTATTATAGGTTGGTTACAGTGGTAGCTTTTTCTGATGGGTTTTGTTGTCTTTTGAGTAAATCTTTACTGTGTTCAGTGTTGGAATGGAATTTCATTGCTATATCATGAATGGATATTTTGATTCTCTGGTTCCTTCAGTATTACAACCTGACTTGTAATCAGTAATGAATATTTCTTGATACTTAATGTATAGGACATTTATTTATATTCAGTAAATATTTTTCAAAAGGATATCATTTTAATAATATTACTTCAGCCTAAAACCTCCACTACAGAGTCTAACTTTAATGTCAATTCTGCTTGAAAACTCCACTATAGTTTTAACTGGTAGCACCATGATAAAGAGAAAAGAGTCAGGAACAGTTCAGTTATCACATGGTCAGACATTTAATAACTTTGAAGTAGCCTATCCTATGTTTGTTTTTCCTTATTAGTAAAGTTATACTTACTTCAGCAGGCTTTTGTGAAGAGTAATTGAGGTAATGGTCTTGAGTACTCATTAACTGCAATGCGCTATTCTCTTGAGAAGGAATATTAACAATGAAAAAACATGGGCTTCATTCTTTTCTTGAAAGTTATCTGGAGTCCTTGGGCAGTTCCAAACTCCTGCTTGATTTCATATCTTTAATTTCCCTTCCTTACTCAGACTCTCACCAGTATCACTGTCTTTTACCCTTGCTGCATCTCTCACAATGACATATATACCAGCCTTTCATGTGTCAGCAGATGAATCCAATAAACATTTATTAAATACCAAAAAAAGGAAAGAAATTAAACATTTTACAAGTAATTTTTATCTTTGTAAGTTTCTGTGAATTTCTTCCCTTTTTATCTTGATAGCAAGTCCTAGCATGGAACTCTAATATTTTGATTTCTTGTATCATTTTCATATGGAAAATGATTCCTTCCTTGCTTTCTATAGGTGTTTTATGTATGAGCATGTGTCGCCTGAGAAACAAAACCTTGCTGCCCAATGAGATGACTACTAAGTGTAGGTCAAATTAACCAAAGCATCAAACACATTAATGAAAATATGCATCAGTACAAATATAACCTATGATCTGTATTATCTTTCATAGCTTACTTTCTACCTTTTCATTAAAAACAAAGGTTTTTCATTCCAAACTAGAATATAGTATAATTTTAAAACCAAAAATTGATCAATATTCAGCCTACTATTTTGTTAGTCTAGAGATTACTTGTGATTTTAGAGATTTGTTCTGTTTTGGCATTTGACAAAAGAATTGAAATAAATTATTGAGCCAATTTAACAAAGTAGAGACCTGAACTTCACTGCTAAAATGTTTTCCTAATATTGAGATTGCCTCAAGAAAGACATACCTCAAGTTGAAGTTGAAAACTTTATGATAAAAAAGAATTTGGGGGAAGGAATATACCTTCTTCTCAAGCACACATGGATCATTCTCAAAAATTGACCACATATGAGGATATAAGACAAATATTAATAAAAACACAAAGGTACAAAGATTAAAATAGTACCAACTTTTTTCTCTGACCATAAAGGCATCAAACTAGAAATAATGAAAAGGAAGCAAGAAGAGTGCCTACTACATGGAGACTGAACAACATGATACTAAAGGAAGACGGGTAATTGAGGAAACTAAAGAAGAAATTAAAAACTACTTCAAAACAAATGTCAAAGAAGAAACAACATTCCAAAATATCTGGGGCTCAGCAAAAGCAGTTCTAAGAGGAAGGTTCATAGCAATACAAGCTCATATCAAAAGGCAAGAAATCAAACAAAGAAATAGTCTAATCTTCTGACTTGAAGAATTAGAAAAGGAACAACAAAAAAATCCAAAACCCAGTAGAAGACAGGAAATAATAAAAATAAAAGCAGAAATAAGTAATCTAGAAATTAAAATAAACTATCCAGAAGATCAACAAAACCAAAAGCTAGTTCTTTGAAAAAATAAATAAAATTGATAAACCCCTTGCAAAGCTCATAAAGAAAAGGAGAGAGAATACCAAAATAAACAGAATCACAAATGAGAGAGGAGAAATTACAACAGGCACAAAGGATAATCAGAAATTACTATGAACATCTATATGCAAATACAAAAACCTGGATGAGATGGACAGGTTCCTAGAAGCTACAGCTCCCCAAAACTGAAAGAAGAAGAAATAGAGAACTTGAACAAACCAATCACAAGCAGTGAAATTGAAGCAGTCATCAAAACTCCCCCTAAAAACAAGAGCCCAGGACCAGATGGTTTCACAAATGATTTCTACCAGACTTTCAAAGATGAAATAATGCCTGCATTACTAAAACTTTTCCCAAAAATTGAGAAAGAATGAAAACTGCCAGATACATTCTATGAAGCAAACATCACACTCATACCAAAACCAAATAAAGACAGCACTGAAAAAGAAAACTATAGACCAATTTCCCTAATGAACACGGATGCAAAAATTTTAAACAAAATCCTGGCAAACTAAGTCCAGTGATGCATAAAAAGCATTATTCATCAATGACACAGGTGGGATTCATCCCAGAGGCCTAGGGATGGTTCAGCATCCAGAAATCAATAAATATAATCTGCCATATCAACAAGGAAAAAAACAAAACCATATGATCATATCAATAGATGCAGAAAAAGCATTTGATAAAGTCCAACACTCATTCATGATAAAAACTCTTGAAAAAATGGGGATAAAAGGAACATAACTCAACATAATAAAAGTCATCTATGACAAATCTACAGCAAGCATCATCCTAAGTGTGGAAAAATTAAAGTCATTTCAATTAAGATCTGGAACCAGGCAAGGATGCCCACTCTCTCCACTACTTTTTAACATTGTACTGGAAGTTCTTAGCTAGGGCAATTAGGCAAGAGAAAGCTATAAAAGGGATACAAATAGGGAAAGAAGAACTGAACTTATCCGTCTATGCTGACAACATGATTCTCTATGTAGAGAGCCCAAAAAAAAACCCACAGAAAAACTACTTGATACAATAGACCAGTTCAGCAAGGTAGCTGGTTACAAAATTAACACATAGAAGTTAGTGGCTTTCCTATATGCAAAAAGCCAAGCAGCAGAAGAAGAAATTTAAAAAAAAACATCCCATTTACCATTGCACCAAAAAAATTAAATACCTGGGAATAAACCTAACAAAACATGTGAAAGATTTATACAAAGAAAAATTTAAAACACTACTAAAAGAGGTAGAAGAAGACATAAGGAAATGGAAAGACATTTCCTGCTTATGGATTGGAAGAACTGACATCATCAAAATGAACATCCTTCCAAAAGCTTTCCCTATTCAACGCAATCCCTATAAAAATTCCAATGGCATTCTTTAAAGAGGTAGAACAAAAATTACTGAAATCATTTGGAATAACAAAAGACCTTGAATATCAAAAAGCTTCCTGGCCAGAACAAGAGAGAATGGAAGCTTAAATATTCCAGATTTCAATTATTACAAAGCCATAATAATAAAAACAGTCTTGGTATAACAACAGATAATGTTAGCAGTGTAACAGAATTGAGTGCCCTGAAATAAAGTCACATGTATGTAGTCAACTTATCTTTGACAAAGGAGTGAAAAACCTACATTGGAACAAACACAACCTCTTCAACAAATGGTGCTGGGAAAACTGGACCAAGACATTCAAAAAAATGAACCAAGACAACTCCCTTACACCATGTACAAAAACCAACTCAAAATAGATACAAGACTTGGATGTAAGACCTGAAACCATAAAATACACTGAGGAAAACCTAGGCAAAACCCTCCATGAATTACAATTCAGAATCCCTTTGTAGTCATGTCTACAGATAGTGAAAAAAATGAAGGAAAATATAAACAGATGGGACTACATCAGACTAAAAAGCTTCTGTAAGTAAAAGAGACAACAGAAAAAACAAAAAGAAGCCCAACCAAATGGGGAAAAAAAATTGCCCTTCACAAGAGTGATAAGGGTTTAATAACAAAGATCCACAAGGAACTCACAAAACTAAACAAAAGCAAAACAAGAAGCCCAATCAAAAAATAGGGAGAACTAAAGAGACACTTCTCCAAAGAGGAAATACAAATGGCCAACAGGAACATGAAAAATTGCTCAACATCACTAGCCATCAGGGAAATATAAATCAAAACCACAATGGGATATCACCTTACACCAGTAAGAATGTCCCACATCAAAAAAAATGGGCAACAACAAGTGCTGGCGTGGATGTGGGGAGAAAGGAACACTCTTACACAGGGGGTGGGAATGTAAACTGGTCCAGCCACTATAGAAAGCAGTGTGGAGGCCTCTCAAACTAATGAAAATGGAACTACCATTTGACCCAGCAATTGCTCTTGTGGGAATCTACCCAAAGGAGACCTCAATGTGGGTACAAGGGGACACCTGTGCTTGGATGTTTACTATTTATAATTGCAAGGACATGGAAACAACCCAAATACCCCAAAACAGATGAATGGATGAAAAAGATGTGGTATATATACACAATGGAATATTATTCATCACTTAAAATTGACAAATTTGATGATTTTATGATAACATGGATGTACCTAGAAGAAATCATGTTGGCAGAAACAAGTCAGAAAGAAAAAGACAGAAACCAAATGGTTTCACTAATATATGGACAACCAAACAAAAATACACAACGGGGGGGGCAGGCAGCTGGAGCAGCCAGGGAGGGAAGGTGGTGGGTGATCCCTGGGGAGTACAATGATGTGAAATAATATATGCATATATAAATAGATTATTTAAAATAAAAAAATAATAAAATACATAATTTGGGGGAGGGGATTCTTAAATCTGATTATAAAATTCAAATTTGGATTAATTCACCCAGGGAGAACTCTTTGGGATTAACCAAACTGAAAGAACTCAGTTTGAAAGACCTGAAAAACACTTTTCCAAACATGAAAATCTGTGTAGAGTCAATTCTTCAAGGATACTTATAAATAGTCCTTTCAAAAAAACAAAAATAACTATTAGCCTAAAAAATTTATTTTATTAATACATTGCTTACCAAGGCCAAATAAAAGTAACAAAAATACCCAACTTTAATCATTAAAATTTTTATTTTAAGGATGAATGATTTGTGTTTTGTGTGTAAATATTTCTTGTCATAAATAAGTACCATGAGATGTACCAAAATATAACGTTTACTAAAAAGATGACATTGTATCAAATACATGTTTTCTAAAGGAAAATACTTTGTACCCCTGGCTTTTGCCTGGTTAGGAGACAGAAATTCAGAACTGCCTGCTGAGCACCTTTATAGAAACACCATAGCAATGAGTCATTAGACTGAAATAAACCATCAAACACCAAAAGAACCTAGTCACAAAAAAAGCAAAACTGAGAGAGAGGGCAAATGATTTGGCTCAAACATTTTACAAGTAATTGCTGATAACTTGTGAGTTTTTCCCTAACTGCTTCATTTAATCCAGTTCATGATATATTATTTCTGTCTTTCAGTATAATTAGATTTATATTGATACCTTGATATGCTTAAGGAAACTGTTTCTAAATTGCTTATGTTTAAATGGAGTTTTCTAAGATCTTATATAAACATAATAAGCAATAAAAGCTCCACTTATGTAACACAGAACACCCAGGAGATGTGAATTACAGATACACCACAGACTCAGGTCAGCAGCCTGATTTCTCTGGGGCTCTATCAAACTTGATGTTATATATGATCATCCTAGAAGAAACAAAACATGGCAGTTACTTGAGTTTTTCAGAAAAAAAAATCAGTTCTGTTAGTTTGATACAAACTAAAGTAGTAGTAGTAGTAGCAGTAGTAGTAGTAGTAGTAGTAGTAGTAGTAGTAGTATAAAATATTACTACTGTTCCTGGATTGACCAGGTATGCCTAAAACTATGCAATATGAACTTTTCAACCAGATCCATAAAAGGACCTAGGAGATATATTGATTTTTCTTATAATAAAAGTACTATGGCGAATAAAAGCTTTTAAAAAGCAATTAGCAGTCAGGCACCATGGCACGCACTTTTAATCAGAGCCCAGGAAGGGCGGCCGAGACTAAGAATTGTTTGAGTCCACGGGTTCGAGACCCGCCTGGGGCTACATAGTGAGACCTAGTCTCAAAAAAAAAAAAAAAAAAAAAATAGCTGGACGTGGTGGCATGCACCTGTATTCCCAGCTACCTGGGAGGCTGAGGTTGGGGATTGCTGAGTCCGTGGTACTGCTGGCAATGTGAGTCTGTGGTTCCCCAGGCAACACAGCAAGACCTAGCCTCAAAAAAAAAAAAAAAAAAAGCAATTACTTTCTTATCTCACCAGTATTTTAAAATTTCTTTGACTTGAACAATTAAATCATCCAAATAAGATATTAAAAGTCAAATTCAGGTACTTTCTGCTGCCCCTTTGAGGCAATTTGTTGTCAGGACCAGATATCCTATTCTGATTCTGTCCCCACAAGGAAAGTGAAATTTCCCACTTCTTTTTATTCCATGGCTCCTGCAGACTCTCCTAGCCTAGCACATGCTTGGCCCGCTAATGGTCAGTCAGCACAGGGGAGAGTGAGTGGAGAAAAGGCAGGGTTACATTACTCCTTTCTTCCTTCTTGGGCAAGATTTCTTCTCCACATCTCCCTGTTCTCATCAGCCTCCTTGAATCTCCACCCTCTTTGGGACCTGTCACATTTCCTTTCCTTGAAACTGCAAATTCCTATCCTTCTCTTCATCCCAAAGCCATAACCCACATGACCAAGCCTTGGATCCCATTATGCTTTGGGTTAGTATCCTCCCCAGATTTATATTTTGTATTTCCAGATACCAGTACATGAGACCATGACTTTATTTAGAAACAGGGTCACTGCAGATGGAATTAGTTCAGATGTGGTCACACTGATGTGGAATAAGGTAGAGTACTAAGCCTGGTGTTCTTACAGAAAGGGAGCATATAAACACAGAAGTGTTGCTGACAGCCAGATATATGCCATGAACAATAATCAAGAGTGAAGAAAGGCGACGAAAGTGAAGTGGGGCACATTGGGGAGAGCGATTCTTGATCTGCTCTGCCCCTTCTTGTTCACTACAGCTTTTTATTAAGAAGTTTATCAATATAGGATATGCTTGTTACACTTAGGGTGTTCATTAATTCCACGGGAAAGCAGCTGTTACAGTTAAGTCATGTGAAAATACAGTTTCCCAACTCCCAGAATAGTCTCTCAGAATAAGTGCAGTTATTATCAGGAGAATGCAAGACCATTACAGAAGCGAACCTTTTCCCTGAGGATTTGAGCCAACTGTATTCAGTTGCCTCCAAACCAGCCCTCACCCCACCCCCACTCCCCTTGGCCTTCCAGGACAGCCACTTGCAGGCACACGCATGCACTGCTTTAGGTTTTCCATGGTTTTCTGCTCAGAAACAGACAAGAACACATGAAGAAGGCCATGTGAGAAAATGTAGGGAGGAGATGACCATTGACGAGGCAGAGGACAGCTGAGGCTACCAAAAGCTAGGAAAGAGATTTGAAATAGATCCTTCCCTCATAGTCTTCAGAAGGAACCAATCCTGCCTTGAATTCTATCAGCTAGACTCCTGCACCATGACACTACACATTTCTGTTGTTCGGGTCATCCGGTGGGTGCTACCGTGTGATGGCAGCCTTAACAGATTGATTTAAGGGTACTTCAATCCAACACAATTTAAACATTTACTGGATATTCATCTTAAGAAAGTCAGTGTCAGTTCCCACTCAAACTGGATTCATTTGTGTTTGCCCTGCAACACAAGAGATGTGTGCGCCTTTTTCTGGTTTATTTAAGGATGTTTTATTTCTCATGAAGATCAATATGTACCGACGTCAGTCTGGCTGCCAAATTTCCAATCACTCTTCCAATCCAGATGTCCTGCCTCAGGGTCCCACTGACCCAGGAGCCTCTTGATCTCAGATTAACTTACTCAGAATTTACTTTTCCTCTGATTTGGATGTGAAAGCTTTCAAATTTGTTTAGAATGATAGTTCTCAGTAGTGCTTAGGTATTGGAATCATCTTTGGAGCTTTATAAAGATGCTTAAGCTTGGGTCCCAGTACCAGTTTTGAATCAATGAATGCTTTGGACATTTATTAAAAACCCCTCCCTCTTCAGGGCTCATCATGCATAACCAGAACTGGTAACTGCTGGAGAGTGGAATGTGTAGCTCTTTGTCTTTCTCTACATGCTTTAAAGAGGGTAAATTGAGGTATGGAGTACACAATACTATCCTTGCTTATCTTGGACTATATTTCTTTGTTACAAAGACAAAAAGAAATGCGATCTTTAATCTATATTAAATGGCCTATAGTTTCCCAAAAGAGAGGAGAGAAATAGGAAGAATAATATTGGATAGATAGTAGAACAACCAAAGTTAAAGGTAGGAAATGGGCAAAAGCAATGGAAAGGGAAGCAGGGTGGCAGGTCAGAACTTTAGGCAAGGAGTCATACAGAACAAAGGCCTGTCAACAGATCATAATCCCAAACCTGGATGGATTTCTATTGGACTCCATCATTTCTCCTGGAGTGGAAGGAAGAGGGATTAGATCACAAGGAGCACCAATGATCAATTAATGGGGATGATCCTAGCAGAAGCATTTTTAGAATGCATTCCTAGCTCTTCCACCCTCTCTCTCTCTTCTTTGCCTCATCTCCTTAATTTTCTACTCTGTCCTATTATTCTGCCTGCTCCCATCTAACACCAGAGTGTTGATTATTATAGCTATATAATGTCTTGAAATCAAGTAAACTAATTTCTCTTATGTTATTTTTTTCCAATTGTGTTTCAGTAAGATGGTTTTCCTTTAAATGTAAATTTTAAAATAATCTCGCTTTTGTCTACAAAAAAATCTTGTTGATATTTTCTATAGGCATTACATTAAGCCTCAATTTCAATCTGGGAGGACTGACATTGTTCCTATGATGAGTCTGGCCATCTATGAACGAACAGTGTGTCTTTTCATTTATTTAAATCTTCGCTGTTTCTTTCATCATCACCATTGCACAGTTTTTAGCATACAAACTTGCACATATTTTGTTAGACTTAAAGTTGTTTTTTCAAGTGATTATAGATATTGGTGCCTATGTGTTCATAGTATATAGAAATGGAACTTTTTAAAATCAAGGTACATTGGCTTACAACACTGTACATTATTTAGGGGAATAGGATCACATCTCCTCAGATGTATGTTATCTCACCACACCCATCACCAAAGCAACCATAGACCTTCATTGTAGACTATTGTACCCCCTTCACCCTTTGTCCCCATCCTCTTCCTCCACCTCCCACCCCTGCCAATGGCTTCAATTTTCAGTGGCCTCATATTTCTAAAGTTTGTTTAGTTTTAGTTTTTTCAGTTCCTTTGTTTTTCTATATTCCACATAAACAATAGTTTTTTAACTGTTATTCTTATATCCTACAACCTGCCAAACACTAGGAGATTTTTTGGTAGGAGGTAGGATTGTATGTGTGTCATTTACTGGTAGGAACAGTTTTCTTACTTCTAGGTTCTGTATGCATTTCCTGTCCTTTTCTTGTCTTAATACACTAAATAATAACTTTGGCATTGTGTTGGATAAAATTTGTGAGGTTGGGGCATACTTGCCTAATTCCTGATCTTAGGAAAAACTTTCTGTCTTTCACTATTAAATGTAGATGTTCTTTATACAACCAAGAAAGGTTTCTACTCCTATAGTTCTAAGGGGCTTTTTTTCTAGTAACTTGAATGGGCAAATGATTTTATCAATTAAGTGTCATTAATTTATTTCTATTTGATATCATCATGTATTTTTTCTTTGACAACCTCTTAATAAGGCATATTTCATTGATTAGCTTTTTTTACATTGAAACAGTTTACATTCCTGGAAAGAAATCCCTCTTGGTCATGGTGTACTCTTTTTTTTTTTTTTAATATCTTCCTAAATTCTGCTTCTCAATACTTGGAAATCATATTCACTGTTCTTTATCACCTGCACTGCCTCTTTTGTGAGTTGCTGAGTGAGTGGGGAAGTAGAAGGTAGGCAGCAGCCTGATGCAGAACATTATTGGGGGAGATAAGGTAGTTCTTACTGAGATGTGGCATTTAAATTATATTTCAAATAGATTACCCCCCCTCATGCCAACACTCAGTTTTTAACAGGAACTAGAAAGTTTGAAAAAGATACAGATGTTTTCTCTTTTTTTTAAACTTCCCCAGAAATAACCTGTAATCCTAAGGACCTGAGAACATTCTAATTTAGACTTGACAGAAGGAAAACAAAGGTCCCTGTTATACTGGTCAGGGGGTAAAGTATTGATGAATCTCTGACTTCAGCAGAAGTTTTCAGGAAATACAAACTGTAAAATTACCACACTCACTATGGCAGGATGATACTCTGGATATACTATTTTCAGTACTGGTTCTAATCTGATCAACAAGGCAAATATTCTCTCACCATTTTTATTTGTCCAAAGCAATGTTTTACACATCACTTTAGGAATGATTAAATTGTGAATATGCTCTACCTACCCATTACTTTCATAACTAGGTATAAACATTCTGCTTAAAAATTCTGTGGAAAATTAGATCAATTAGACTAACTTCATAATGCAATAGTGTATCTTTTAGATCTTCTGTTATTTGTTAGCAAACCACAAAATAAAGGAAGGAATGGAATTTGTTTTATGTGAGAGCCAATTCAAACCACAAGTCCTGGGGTATGAACTGAGATTGAACGTCTCTCAAGTTCATTGCTTTCCTAACTAAAATGAAAGTAGACTATCATTTTTGTTCTATTGAAATCCATTTGACAACCTCATGCTAACCTTTAAAATATATTAAATTGCTAGTAAAATTTACTTAAATTCTTATTTTGGGGTTATGCTTGATTAATAAACACACAACCAGTCTCCAAGCCAACCTAACTCTGACATGAATCTGTTACACAAATCTAGGATGTGAAGGCACTGCCCCTCATCAGTGCTAATTTTCTGTTACTTTCTCAAGGCTACTCAATTTTTAGTTCTTCATATAAGGGGTATGTACAGACTGGTGAGATTATGTGGAATCCAAAAGTTATATAACTGCAGGTCTTCCTTTAAGATAAAATACAGAAACCATACATAATGCACATAGACCCTTGAAAGGTGACTGGGTAAGCAGGGAACCCGAAGCTTAAGCTTCCATAAGGTCACAATAAATCCATTCCATTGGTTCATGGAAAACCAACCACGTGTTCCAGATGGTATCTTAAAATTTTCCTGATATGGGCTATTTTCCTATCATTCAATGTTTTTTATATCGCTAGATAAATATCTCAGACTCTTTTTTTCCTTCTTTCTCAGTTACCATGTCAGTTTGATTAGGCTTCTCTCTTTAAAATCAACCAGCATAGACCCAAGAGTTTTTATATTTGATCATTTGCTAAAAGAAATCTTTAGCCAAGTATAAGCTCTTCCTGCCATCTCTGTTCTTTCTCAAGTATAATATTGAGTGACTTGCCTGCCACTTGTGCTAGTGAACTATGGAGCAGGAAACAGTTATCCATCTTCTGGTCTTGGAGGACTGGGAAGTGAGTTTTTTCTGGGAATTGTGCTGAGAACAACCAAAAAAATGTCTCCCAGGACTCTTCCTGCAAACTTTATTTTTGTGTTTATTTCTGGACCCTGTAAAAATTCCCAATTGCTCTGAAGGCAGACCTGGCTCTCTATTTTGAGATAAATTGCTTGATTTCATTAAGCTCAGTTTCTTCACCTCAGGATTGGGGACAACAACCAACATCCTCACAGAGCTATGGAGGGTTGAGTGCATACGTGCATGCAAGTCCTTGGAACAGGGAGCACATCTGATTTGACTGTCTTTCCCTGGACTGTGTATGTAGGACGTCAAACTTTCCTAATTTTCACATTAACAAAGGATAAATTCAATGTTCTGAACAATCTAGTGTGTACTTTCTTCTTGGTCACGTAGTTATAGTCACTTGGATTTTACCTGAGGTCTTGTTTGGGTCAGTTTCTGTTCTCACATTCCTGCCACCAGTGATATCCCAGACCAGAATACCAACAGAAACTTTTCTCAGGCAGCTCAGATTTTGTGCACATGGTCTCCTGGAATTGAAAAATCTGTCAAATTTGCTCAACATGTGGCTTGTAAAAGTAAACTCTGCAAAGAAATGGTTTCAACTTCAGTTTTTAAAAGTCTATATTAATGTGTTATAAACTTAAGGAAATGGTTATGTTGCATATGAAGTGGCATACAGGGGTGAATCAGATGGACAAGTTCTTGCTTCCACAGAACTAAGGATCTAGTGGAAAGCACAAACAGAAAGAGAGAGAAGGAAAGGAGAGGGGAAAGAGGAGGAGGAGGAGAGGGAAAAAGAATGAAGAATGTCAAGCCAAGGAAAATATCAGTCGTGGGAACTCAACACAGCGCTGACACAATAATGTGGGAAAAGATTTGGAAGGGCGACTTTTGTTCAGGTGATCAGGGGAAAGTCATTTTGAGGAGGTGACACTAATTTTTTAATTTAATTTGATCTTTGTGTGTATGAGATCATACAGTAATTTCCTTTTCCTTGTATATTTCACCATTGCAATTAAAAGATATACATCCCTATTTCAGAATTCAGGTTTATTTTTTTCCATCTCCATCCTCTATATTCCTATGACTCTTTTTTCTCTCTTCCTTAGACTTAATCTCAGTAACCCCATTTTGTTTATTAGTGTTCACTAGTTCTTAAGAGAATTTTGGTTTGTTGAATGATCTGCTCTATAAATGTCCAATATTAGACTTCTTCCTCCTCTTCTTAATTAAACTTGCCCTTTCAAAGTGTAAAACAAAAGTCCATCATTCCAACATATCATTTGCTTTACATATAATTATCTCAAAGAGGAGGTGACTTTAAGTTTCAGTAATAAAAAGGAACCAAATGTGCACAAGACCTGTGGTGAGAACATTCCTAGAAGAGGGGATGGTCCAGAGATTGGACTGGAGTGGGGCCAAGCTAGGTTTGGGGATGGAGAGGAGGAGGTAACTGAACCCCAAAAGCAGGCACCAGGTCTGAGATGCCAAAAGCATGGGCTCGATTCTGAAAAATTCTAAACTATTGGGGTCTTTTTCTGTTCCCTGTCTGAGATTGCCTTATTCA
Source organism: Uropsilus gracilis (assembly GCA_004024945.1). Lineage (NCBI taxonomy): Eukaryota > Metazoa > Chordata > Mammalia > Eulipotyphla > Talpidae > Uropsilus > Uropsilus gracilis. The sequence continues at coordinate 137,106 of PVHY01001117.1, read as the reverse complement.
TGGTCAAAACTGGCCTCTGACTGCTGAATCGGGTATAAACTTGGACAAAGGATGTGACTACATATCTGAGTATGTCCCCTACCATTTTGAATGTTGCTACCATCTTCCTTCTTTGACTTGAAACAGATCCGTAGTAGGAGCGCATTGCTTCTGAGTCAGAATCACCTTTTCTGCACCTCCCCTCATGTCTTCATGAAAGAGGAGTTCCATGGGGACACACAGAAGTGACAAATTATAGTCTGAGGGTAACTAGCAAATGTTTCTGGAAAAAGTAACTTATCATGAATTACTCCTGGGCAGGGCTGGCTCTTACTCACCTTTATATCTCCAACACTCATGTCAGAGCCTGCAACAGCATGTCAGTCTCCACAACCATTTGTTCATTGTTGAATAAGCTCAGAGATGAATGCAATTTAGGGCAAGGTCCTCATTCACCTCTTAGTTGTACAAATATGTTCTGGGAACCATTCTAAATGCTGTGTTGGAGCAGTGGATAAAATGAATATTTCTGTTTACCTTTAATGATAGACAAGCATGGCACATCTTTTGCATATTCCTGGGTATCCCAGGTCGTGCTAGTGGTACCAGTGTGTCTAGGTGTATTTTCTAGGGATCAGTAAGGGAAGGAAAAACAATAAAAGATTAATGTAAAATAATTGTGAGCTTCAGAGAAGGTAAACATAGTCCATCAAGGGCATCAGAATGTTACTTATCGTTTCAAATCTGGATGCTGATTGAAGAGCAGAGGTATCTAAGTCAGCATTTACATGACCCTGAGGACAGCATTTTCAGCATCAAGTCAAGTCATGTCCTGAAAAGGGCCTGGATTCCCTTGAACCAGCCAGAGCTCTTAGGTGCTAAGCAAAAACCTTGTCAAGCTACTGAGAAAAGGAGGAATATTTATTTAAGGACATTTGAAGGTTTACAAAGGGAGCCAAAGAATCATTTTTGGAGGCTGTATGCCAAAGACTCTTCCCACTGCACCTGCATGGCTGTTCCTGTGGAGCATGCTAAATACAAAGCCTGAAGCTCACACAGGACTTAAGCTGACATGTCTTCTGGTAGTTCCATATCTTTCCCTTGTTTTCCCCAAATTTAGTTGTTTTTCTAAATGAAGACAAGCACACATTCAAAAATACCCCAAATAGAAGAGAATTCTTGCAAAGCAAATTTTCATACATCCACCACAGGGGTCAAGAACTAGAACTTTAACAATCCTTGAAATTTCCTCCCCCCCTTTGAGACCCTGTTCCTGCCCCCACCTCTCCTCAAGGCACAAGAGGTCTCTGTGTCATTCTTTTTGAATCAAAAGTCTTGCATCTAATGGCACAACCTGGCTCCGAGTCATAGATGCTAGTCTCAAGGAAATCTCAGAAAGTGAATTTCTAGAGTTATCCTGGAGAGACCAGGATTGGAAAGAATGAAGATTTCTTCAACATGGGAAGGTTTTTCAGAGTCTCAGAGTCCTGCAAACAGTTGTCAGTTCCTTGACTGGTAAATAAACATCTTAGACTTGTTGGGTTGAACCAGGTGAAATTTCCATTTTGTAGGTCAAATTTGCAAATTATCTGTGGTTCAGCTTAAGAGAAGGAATAGTGTCATTCAAGGCCAGGAAATGGAAAAAAAAAAGCATTCGTATAAGAAGATATAAGAAGTGCTCTGAACAACTGAGAAATGCTTCAAGTCAGCATTAGCTAATCATGTGAGGCTTTGAACCTGTCATTTAACTAATATATTACCCTCCAGCTTCCCTCACTATTGTATTAGAAGTTTGTCAAACTGAGACAAAGGCTGTGTGTATGCTTGTCTGTGCTGTGGGAGATTTGAAGAAACGGGCTGTAAAACCTCAAGGCAGGAAACTCAGCACCTTGGTAGATGTCAATAAAAAATGTTAAGCTTGAAACTGTGGCTTTGTTTCGACTCTGCTGTGAAGACAGTAGGGTGGGGAGTGCTGCATTTTATAACATTTCTATATGCTGTGGTTTTGATGAACATCCTAATTCAAGGAAGTCATCAGATGCCTCAAAGTAGGTTATAATTTGATGCAGCTTAGCATTATCTTATAGGGGAAAATATAAATGATTTCGGAGACAAATCATAGGAGATTTTGTAAATAAAATTTTTACCCTAAAAACCATATTGCAAAAAGGGATGATGTGGAAAGCTAACCAGGAAGTATTACAGCCTAAGGAACCAAAATGTTAAGTCTGAGTCCAGGTTCATAGGTTATTAGTTGAGTGAGAGTGGGCAAGCTCCTCATCTGAGAGATCAAGCAGTTCCTGTGTAGAGAGCACAGGGGAGCTTCTGGAACATGTATGTATTTATTACTATTATTAGGATCATTTTCTTAAGGAAATCATTGAGGCTTAACAGCATAGTATATCCTAAAAAGTCATGTGTACTTATTTTTGATCCCTTTCAATCTGACCCCACCCCCTCTGGCCAAAATGACAGTAAAGGAATTTGCAAGGACATGAGAAAAATATGGCAGCTGCCAAATGGTTCAACATTAAAGTTGGTATTTGTCCAAAGTCAAGGTTGACATCAAGCATCAGCATGATTGACTGAATTTTGGAGGTGCAAGTATAAATTTGAAGCTTTGTAAACGTTTAATTAGTTTTCAGTTCTTCAGTTCTGTTTAAAAAATGTTAATGGCCAAATATTAGAGGTAGAACTTTTAGGTAAATTCTCATTGCTGTCAGCTGTGGATGCTCTGGAGCTATAGAAATACACATTGTGACAGCCGGGAACTTGCTGCTTGTGACTGAGGGCACATAACATACTGCTTGTAGTAGCAGTAGCAGTAATAAGGGGAGAGTGATATTTCGAGGAGTAGCATTTGGATCAGTTTTATAGTTCAGGCTATTACTTATAGTGATGTTATCACCAAGTTGTCAAATCTTTCTCTCTCTAATGGAACTGCCTAAAGTAAAGAGTAACTCCAATTTGATTCCTTCACATAGAACTTGATTACTGGTAATGATATAATTTCATTGAAGCAAACGGATTCCTATAAACAATGCAAAAGTATTTTCAGGAACAGATAATAGTGCTGACAGGAACAGATAATAGACTTCCTTTCCCTCCCCCCCCACCTTTCCTCTCTTCCTTCCTTTCTCTTCTGGGTGACAAATGTTTAACAGTTTATCATCTAAAAAAGGTGTCCTTAAATACTCATTTAGAAATGGGCAATATGGAATAAAATTGCCTAGAAAAGTTTAAAAAAAGATACCTTTGAATTACCATCTGTTTCTCAGCTTTTATTGCATACCCTTTAATTTTAGCATCTACCCTGGATTTGATGTATGGACAACTCTTTCTAAGTGGTATCATATAAAAGATAATTGGCTTCTCAATTTAATGTCCTCTTCAGCACTATCCAGAATTTGACTACTTTGTAGGCAAGCATTTAGTGAATTTGTGCCCTGCTAGGCCAAAAAACAAGCAAGCAAGCAAACAAACAAAACAATGCCTAATTATTTATTCCACTTTTTGTTATTTTGCAACATGCTAAGCAGCATTTTATATCAGGTGTTTGGACATGCCCAACATGATGTTTCAGTAGTTGAGGGCTGAATACTGTTCAAGACTGCCAAGAGAGGTCTGGGTCCTGCATGACTGAAATCACAGTGAATCATCAGATTAAAGAAATATTTACACCACAGAAAATTATACAATTATGGTGACAGGCAATGGTCAATGGCAATATGATGACCACAACGTAGGTCATGGGTGTTTTAGCAACAACAAGCTTATGAAACTCTGGTCATAGTCTCCAGAAAGTAATTACTGAACAAAGGAACAGATTCTCAGCAGTGAACAGGAAAAAGTCAGATTCCTCCCATCAATCTTCTAATCTACCTGAATGCAAGGGAATTTAGAAAATGCTTTGTCATGCACTCACTCACTTCACTGATTTAAGAGGGATCTAGAAGCTGTGCAGTGTTAAAGGTGCGGTTGACCAAATGCAAGCTTCACGCTGCCTCTGTAGGTAACACCTCCAGTCCAGCTGGCCCCAAACTCACTAAACTCCTGTACTTCATGTTACTGAAAATAACTTTGTAACAAGAACTCAGAGCTTAAGTAAGACGGGAGAAATCTTTTGTGTTCAATTATTTAAAATGCTATCAGTATATAACAACCACCTTGACAGACATCCATTTCTATTTTTGGCCTCTATAATAAATTACAGTGTTGTCTTTTAAAGACAGTTTTGGAAATTTTGCTATTTTGAAGCTGGATAACCAGAAATATATATCCTTTACTCTCATACATTTGAATAACATGTGACATTATGCACAGTATAGTTCAGAATGTGAATCTGTCTTTCTTGCAAATATTTGAAGTGGCAAAGTTGATTATTTGCTTCCTATTTATTTTCATAAGATGTGAGCAATTCACAGGTAAAATATTTCCCTAGAAAATCAAGGTCTATGTAGAACTATATAACTAAAAATTAAATATAATTACTATAAATTATTTTGTCTAATTGGAAATAGCTTTGTACCAAATAGTTCTGCAGATTAGAGTTATAAGTATTTTTTATATTCTACTTTGCAATATTATTTGAATTCTCCTCAAATATTTGGTGCTTCAAAAAGGCATAATTTGTATCATAAAATTCTCCAGCTAGTGCAGCCTCTGTAATATTCACTTTCACTGTTAGTTAAGTACCCTATTTAACTTTTTGGAAATGTTGTTTACTCCAAAAAATGAATAGCTTTCTTAATCATTAATTATTGCAGCATTTTGCTTTTGTGGAAACACACACACACATATACACATATATCTGTAAACAGAGAATTTCAATATATAAACTACATAAGGAAATTTTCTATGTCAAATATTTCAAAATGACTGTTCTGATGTTCACAGGGAATCTCAATTACAACTTCTTCTTGCTCCACATCCTGTTTCCTGTGGTCAAACATAAAACCCTTTCCCCTAAAGAAATAGGTAGAAGTTTGGTTTCTGAAGAAAAGGCTATCAGGTACAACGCTTGTAGGCCCCCAAATGCAAAGGACTGTTCGTCAACCACACATCCCACAGCAAAGTCCTGAGGTTGAGAAGCTCCACCTTTTCAAAGTTTGCAGGAGTTGTTGCTTTTAAAAGTGAAAAGTCAGCCAAATCTCACCAGGCACTTGAGGAAATAGCCATCAAAAACATATTGAAACAGAACCCCCTCAAAAAAGAACTCAGGAGAAACAATAATGCAGAGAACAAAAGAAAACTTAAGTCAATAATCATTAATTCATAGCTTCAAAAGATAAAAGATACTTCATCCATGAAATAACAACTAGATAGTAGAAGAAGAAACATAAAGGATAAGAATATGTTTAATTTTAATGCTAAACATTTAATAGATTTGTTGAACCGAAGCTAAGAAGTCTTTCCAGGATTTAAAATAAAAAGAGATTAAAAAACTAACAGCAGGAGTTAAAATAAAAATTCAAAGAGTTTCAATATCTAGAGGAAAAGGGATAAAAAAATTAAGAGGAGGAAATTATCCAACAACATGAGAATAGAAGGACAGATAGCCCCAGATTGAATATCTCATGAACTTTTCACCCCATAAAAAGATATAAAAGACCCATTCCAAAACACAATACTAAGATTTTTATGGAGAAGAGTCTAACATCTTCTAGAGGCAGCAATATCAGCTCTCAAAAATAACAGATTCACCAAAGAGTGGGCATTATAATGGTAACTTTCAAAATATCAATATTGGCAGGTAAATGACTATGTAAAAATGCTTTCCAAATTCTGAGTGAAAAATTTTATTTCACTATCTTACTAATAAGCAAATACAAAGGTATGATACTTCTTTGGTTATGCAAAATTCAAAAGTATCTCCTGTCAAGTAGTCATCCTTATTTCTTCAAGAAAGAAAAGGTATCATCTAGGGCAGGAGGGAAGTGTTCAGGGGTTGCAAAATCTAGAATATTTTCATTAGTTTTCCATGAAGGAAATGTGATCTGCTAGACACTGTAAATCATCCATCCATTAGTTTAGACCATTGCTAGACTAGTAGAAACATAGTAAGAGAAATATGCATAGTTTTCTCCTAGTTCACTTAGAAGTTAGGATTAATAAACCTAAACCCAACCATAACCCTACACTTAAACTTAGCAGTAACCCTAAATTTAGTTTTCATAATATACTTTGTTTAAATCAGTATAACCAATGACTGACATTTTACTAATGAGATGTTCAGTAGGATATTATAATGAGACATTGTTCAATATATTGCTAACAATAGCTTTTCTTTCATACTAAATTGTCACCATTTCATGTATTTTTTACACACACAGCCTGCCTTGGTTCACAAGGATGCACTGCTAGGGCTGAGAGAGGCTACAGTAGGCACAGATTTCTTAGGATAGTTTCTTTTTTAATAGGTTAACATTACATGTAAAGCACAGGAAAAATAAAAAGTCTTTGGAAGACTAGGTCACAAAGGCTGGGCATGGTGGTTCATGCCTGTAACCAGCAGCCTAGGAAGCTGCGGCCGGGGCCAGGGTTCACGGTTCAAGTCCCATCAGGGGCACATAGCGAGATCTAGTTCCAAAAACAATAGCTAGGCGTGGTGGCGCATGCCTGTAATCCCAGCTACCCAGGAAGCTGAGGGTGGGGATTGCTTGAATCTGTGGTACCCTGGGCAATGTGAGCCTGCGGTTCCACAGGCAAAAATAGGGAGACCTAGTCTCAAAAAAAAAAAAAAAAAAAAAAAGACTAGGTCACAAAACAAATATGTTTTAATTAAGGGGTGGAGAGCAAATGAGAGGGAAAGTCTGAAAAATGGAGTGTCCGGGTCGCATTCCCTTCACAGAAGGCTGCAGATGGATTCGAATCTATAGAACCCATTGCTGAGACAGGGGCTGCAGGAAGATAGCTGTGGGGATCCCCACCCCTACCTTCTGCCTGTCCCAGGTAACTGCTTCCTGAATCCCTGAGTTTCCTCTGGTGCCTTTTCCCATTGGGTTTTCTCTCTTTGTATCTTCTTTTTATCCCAAAGTCTCTATTACTTCTTGCTCACCACCACACCCTCTCCAGTAGACACACCTGGGAACAGCATTTCTTCTTTCATTTCCACCAAAGTTCCTTTAACAAGAGACTTCTACCTCTTACAGACATTTTCATCACGAATGTGGCTGGCGGTTTAATAACAGCTCAAGGAAGGAAACAGCAATCAAACATCAGACTTGATGATTAACAAGATATTTTCTGTTGATCTATTGTTGTGCCAGAGAATTCTTCATCCTCCCTACTCTCTCCCAGTGGAACTGCTTTATCTTTCTACTCTGTTCTTTGAGGACTACTTCCAAATTCATGGAACACATTGGAATGCTCTCCCGCCATCCCAATGAGGTTTGTCCTGCCTTAGCATGTATAAAAATTAATTTGGTTCAACTAAATAAAAGGTTATTTGCTCTATGACTTTCTCTCTTTCTCTTTTTTCTCTCTCTCCCCTTTACACGCACACACACACCACACACACACACACACACACACACACACACACACACACATGAATACAAAGAGCTGCCAGAAGTTTTGAAATGACAGTTCTGTAATAGAACCCAGGTTCAAATTCTTAGGCACACATCCTACCCACAGAGACCCCAGGGTTGTTTCCTTCTTATAAGAGATTATCTTATAAACTTGAGAAGTTACTGTAATTATGTTTGCTCAGCTGTCCCCACTATTTGCCCTAGTGTACTGCTTCAGCAAGGCTGAAGTAAACTTTCTGCTGGAACCCCCACCCCCACCCTTGCTCTCTTGGTAGCACTTAAACTCTCAGGTCTCTAGGTGCTGATAGGTTTTCAGTCCTCTTCGGGGAGTGTCCTGGCTCCACAGGCTCCTCCATGGGGGACTTTCAGCCACAAAATTCCATCATCCTTTGGCCAACAGATGCTAGAGGTCTGTCCGATGGCGCTGCACTCCTGAGGTGGATATGACAACCCCCTTCAAATCAGTGATGAGAAGCAGAGGTCAATGGAGGCAGTGATTTGGTGGTACGTCCCGAGAGAGCCCCCAGAAGGTCTGGTCTCAATTCCATTAGTCTGTTCACTTCATAAAATGGAAGGAGGGTTGGGAAGGCAGGAGGCACACCTCAGGGTGGCAGAATAGCATAGTCCTGGAAAAGAAGGACAAGACATCCAGAAGGACCCTGAAGGGTTTAAGGGTTGTCAGGCAAATTTCTGTATGAAAATGACAGAGAAACCATGAGAAGCTGATAAATCATCTGTAGATGTCCCATGAACCACACAGTCTTTCCTCAGAGTTCAGGCCACTCGCTACTCCCCAAGGCCTGAAGTAAGGTCTGGGCAAGAAAGGCCACTGTGAAGGAGCCCTGCCTTGCCAGGACCCATGAGCCTGGTTTTGAAGCCTCCTCTTTATCACTACCATCTGCCAGGTCCCCCAAACAGAACTGTGTCTTCAGACATGGAGAGTTAAGATGACCGGAAGGAGCAGAGCTGAAACAGAACATTCTCCTGGGCAGGTGGAGAGACTTGGAAGAGGATCCCTAGGGAAGATGGAGCGGCCTATAGAGGGAGGATTTGAACTCAGACAGGCTGAGTGAGTGTGGGAACCTAAAGAAGCTTAAGAAAAGAGGCACTTGTGCCTGATGCTGCAGACCCATGGGTGAGTACCAGGAAGACTGGAACAGTGGTTCCTTCAGGGAATTGGTTTGTTAATGACGGCAGAGCCAGATTTTGAGGGGAGACACGAGGGGGTGCTGGCAGGGGTGAGGGTGAGGAGAGAGAGCAAGAATTTACTGTTTGATGATCCTGGCGCTGAACGGAAGTGGAGAGACTTCTCAGAAGGGGTAACCGGGAACCTTGGTTTTGACCAATAGTAGCTAATGATTGAGATTTATAAGATGTGAGAGTTGGGGACATTTGCACCATCCAAGAAGGGACTTGGAGAAACACTTTTAAGATTAAAAAAGAAAAAATTCTCTATGGGAATAACTGGCAAAGATGAACACAGAATATATTCTCAGAATATATTCACCTCTGAGACTTGGTCAAAGAAACAAGAGAAGCGAGGGGTAACTGAGGTCATCCTGCATTCTGGGAATGCTGCCAGGTCCGCCTCATCTTTGAGGTCTTCAGTTTTACTTTGAGTTTTCAAGGCCCAGAGATTTAGAAGCAACTCTTAGAGCTCTTTCTTACCAGCTGCAGAGAGTGGGGCTTCTTCGATGGCCCTAGTAATTGTTTCAGTGCTAGTTACCCTCTAGCAAGGGGACTGGTATTTGTCCTCTTATTTTCATATGGGAATGATAAATAAAAACTAGTTCTTTCTGAAATATAATCAGCTCCTGATATAAATCACATAAGGCACAGTGTCCAGAGGATGGGGCAAGAGAGAGGGGAGAATTGCGGGTTGGTCTATCAGCTGTTGTAAGGCCTTAGGAATGAAATGACAGCAACGGGGATGGAGTCCCTTGAGTGATCCACTGGCAGTGGCTTCTCATTTCTCTGCCTTGAATTCCAGGAGGAATGTGCTTTAGTTTCCATCACAGCCTCCTCATTGTGTCTTGCTGGGCACAATTTAAGCCCAGCAAGACATAGGAATGTTCCCTATGAAAACATTGCTAAGATTTGAGCTTTCATTTTAGCAGATGGAAATGGAAAGGTTTTGCCAACAAAAAGCTGTCTTTTTCTGCTTATTCTGAGTGGGGCCAGCAACGGGTACAAGTGGAACAGCAGTTTCCTGAGCAGAGATTCCTGCCTGATTGCTCGGGCAAGACAGTCAGGTCAAGGAGTAGCCGGTCTCCTGCCTGAAGGTTAAAGGGCATCTATTTGACCTCTGGGAGACTGGAGGTAGGAGACAGGGTCAAGCCCTCAGTCAGTGAGGCTGTAAAGCTGACTGTCCCTTCACATGGCCCCAGGCAGTGAGAACTGGCCTTGGAAGACCAGAGTCCCAGACTCAACACCTGGCTTTCACAAGAGTTGTATCTTGCACAATTTCCTCAAAATCCCAGAACGATGATTCCCTTGGTAGTCTCCTGGTCCTGGCCCTGCTCCTGCCTTTGGATGAAGCTCATTGATTAGAATCCAAGGCTTAGGGGACAAATAGGCCCAGGTTTGATGGCACAGAGTCATTTACAAGTCAAGATTGCATAGAAGGACACGTGGAACCAGTGGACATAAGTGGTATAATTAGTCCCATTTTTTCTGCATAGAAGTGGAATTGATTAGAGTTCTGTAGTTTGCCATCACTTACATAAACTATACATTATATTAACATACTGTCTGCTCAGTAGCTGCTGAGGACTCATGTCTAAAGGTGCTGGGGACTAGTGTATAAAAGGTGTATAAAGGGTGCTAGGGATTAGTGCATAAAGAAATGCATGCTATCTGTCTTAGATGGTGCATGAACTTGTGTTCACAGTGGGTGGAGAGGAAGATGAGTAAGCATTTCTATGGGCATCCAGGTTAGAATCCTGACTCTATCTCCTTGGGCAACTGATTGAACTTGTCTGGACTTCTTATCTTCATCTTAATCAAGAAAATAATAATGTCTTCCACTTCAGGAAGTGGGGAGGATGAAAGGAGATGTGCAAAGCAGTTAGCATAGCATTTGCATATAGAAAATGCAATAGGTACAAATCATCATTATAATCTACCTTATCTATTTGTTAGGAAAGATGCAGGATATTGATAGTCTCCAAGGTCTTGGGGATAAGTTGGTAGAAGATTCTAGGCATGCCTTAAAAAAAAAAAAAAAACTGGGAAATTTCAGATTGGGTAATTCAGATTGTTGATCTTAGGCATTTCTTATTTTATGCTCTTTCTCTGGTAAAACCACCCAGCTTTGATTTGAGAAGTTGCCCTCCCTCACTTCCGGGGCCTATGACCTAGTTCTTCCTCTCCCAGCCAAAAAGACTAGTTTCTGTTTCCCTCCCTATGTGCTAAGCTGGGCTGCTGATGATCCTCATACTCGTGCCCAAGGCATGGAGAGCAAGTGAGAGCCCAAGATCATCTGAACTTCTGAACCCAGATATGCCCAGAACAGGATGCACCCTGGGTGCCCCATCTATGAGTTAATAATACTCTTTTTTTTTTTTTTTTTGCTTAACCTATTTGAATTCAGTTTTCCTCTTTGTAAGTATATAGTTGTGATTTGAAAACTTCTCTAGTTTCATATTCTATTACTCACAAAATAAAATAAAAATATCAATAATGATTCCACCTATGCCTGATCTCTCTGCCAGCCTACCAAATATTTGATTAAGGAATCTGTTCATGATAACAAGCAGCAACAGCCAGGTGCAAACTCAAGTCTGTCCCATTGCACAATCCACACTTTCCATCAGCCAAACCGCTCTCCACACCGGGATAAATGCATCTGGACTTCATGATCAAAGTCAGAGAATTAATAGACTACTTTCGCAAAATTCAATTTTCAAACCATTTGCAGCCATACTGTTCTGAGAGTTACAACGTCAGGTGAAGCTTTATGTTAGTCGCCAGCGTCAGACTAGGGACTGTCCGTGGGGATGGGTACCACGGAAGAAAGACTGCAGAGATGGAAGTGCTAGGCTGTCAGAGGGATGTAGGAGTCACAGAGTTGGCTCTAGAACAGTCTGAGGTTTCCTTGTTTGCCTGCTATGTGCAGACGTTGTGCAGGGAGCCAGAAAGGTAGAGGGCCCCTGCCTTCGCAGCACGTGATGCGTGGGCCACTAGGGGTCCGTGAAAGGGGTGGGGTCCGTGAAAGCAGACGGGAGCTTGGGCCAGTGGCAGGGTTGTAGGCGGCGGGAATGAGTCTGATGGGATCGACGGCTGTAAGGAGTGCGTCCGCCAGGGGGCACTCTTTAGAGGCGGCGAAGGCCCTTTCTGGAGAACAGCCGTCTATGGGCTCGCTCAGTGAATGGCAACAGCGTTTTCACACTAGAGCAAGGAGGCAATGGGAGAATCTGGGTAGGATTGAAGGAGCTGTGCACTGAAGAGCGGTTATGACTGAGTATTTCCCATAACTCCGGGCTCTGCTTCTCTCTCTGCTTCCCAGGCCCAGGCTCTCCTCCCCTGCCAATCATTTCCCCCCTCAAGTCTCCACTTGGATACCAGCTTGTTCATATCAGGACACCTCAGATAACCCCAGCCTTGAATTTCTCTCAAACGCCTGCATCTACCTTTTTATCCTGAAGTGTAAAGAGAGCTGTTATTAGCACATCTCTCTGTGAATACCGTCCATATGAGAGTTCTTATAGAATGAGGCGCACAGGATAGCTTTTTAAAATGCTGGGCTCATCTCTCCTTTATTACTACCCACCCACTACGTCCCATAGAACAGCCAGCCCCTTAAATAAATAAATAAATAAATAGATAGATAGATAGATAGATAGATAGATAGATAGATAGATAGATAAATAAATAAATAAATAAATAAATAAAAAGCATGTTTGGGTAGGGCAAAGTAAAGTAAGACAAAAAGAACTCTAGGATTATAGTTAGGTCTTCAATATAAAGGTGACAACGTTTTCACGGATATCAGCCACATGGAGAAGATGGGTGTCAGAGATACCCCTTAAAAATTAAGTAGACTATTTTTTTTCACCAGAGACCCTATCTGCAACCTTTACCACGATGACAACTTATTCTTTTAGTTTTAGTCACTGAAAGATCAAATACACTTAGATCTAGGAGTGAAAGTAGGGACTGTGGTTGTAAAATAACCAAGAGATAATGTTGTAAAACATCCAAGAGAAAACGACTCTCCTTTGCACGGTGCACAGTACGCTGAGCAATCGGCTGTAGTATTAATAGTTAACCACCAGAGGGCAGAAGAGGATAAAAGTTTTCCCCAAAAGGCCCCAGGTGGTGTATATTTGATCTCCAGTCTTCTTTCCCAACTCTGAGATCTGTTTCCAGCTAATTCACCAGAGATTTTAAAGGAAATTGCAGTGTGATCTATGAGGCACAAAGGTTGCGCAGAGCAATAATTCCCAACGATTCTTCTAGATTTGGGGTCACTGAGTCCTTTCTAGTCGGCCCACAAAATCAAATTCTTTTCAGACCAAAACAACACATTATTTGCCTTTTTCCTTGGGTTAGGGTTTGCACCAATGATGCAAAAACCAAGATGGCTAAAACTGCTGGCATTTGGCATTTAGCGAGGATCAGGGTCCTAGTACATTCATAATCACATATCTGCAATAAAAACACATTTCATTTAGAATGTCCTTGACTTTTATTGAATCCCAACTCTTCAATTCATTCTTTTTAATATTCAGTATGACAAAGAGGGAGTGTGCATGAGATAGCTCTGCTGCAGATTGAAGTAGGAGGGTCATACTTGTGCTTATTGAATAAGATGCCCTTTTTTTGTAGTATCATTTTGCTTAAACTTAGCAAAAAAATTATGGTTTTTTTAGGCTTCAGTATTAGGTAGCTGCTTTCTCAAAGTGCAGTTATAAGGTAAATGAGTTTATCAGGTCTTTGAGGCCACTAGCCTCTGTGGCTATCACCTGCAGCCTTTATGCTAATGCCGAAGAAGCTCAGGAGGTGGGTATGGGGGAGTGTTGGCATGGGGCATGCATATCCATCATTGTGGACCCCTGGGCCTCAAAAGTGAGGGTGTGCGCATGTATGAGTGTGCACATCTGAGCCTAGAGGCAGAGCAAAAAGCAGTAGCAACATTATGAGAGAGAGAGAGAGAAAGAGTGAGAGAGAGAGAGACAGACAGACCAGAGAAAGCAGAAACATTCAAAAAGCAGTAGCAGCATGATAAGAGAGGAGGGGGAGGAAGAGACCAAGGAGCATAAACATTCATGGGGACATCCATGGGGACCTGGGAGACATGTTGCCTGCCTCCCTCCTGGCCCCCTGACCTGCCTGCGTGCCTAGCCTGCCTGCTTGCCATACAATTGGCCAGCCTCCCTGCCTGGTGGTGTGCCTGTGTGTGTACCTGAAAGGGCATTAAGCTCGTAAATGTATGAGAGCTCTAGAACTCTCATTATCCATCTACCTGAATGGATCGTGAATTTGCTGTACATGTGCATGCTATACATAAACTTACACTTCAGAGAAATACCTAAAGTATTGAGCTTCAAGGTAAAATTTGACCGTTAAATGCTCAAATTTTACTTTAAAATTTAAGTAGATTTAAGTAAGTAAAATTTTACTTAAAGTAAAAAATCAGAAAGCTGGAAAGTTTATATCTACCCTAGATACCCCAAGTATTCTATATTTGGAGATTTTCCTGATGAATTTTATAATAATATTAATGAATATTTTTGTTATTTTAAAATGATATGTAAAAAATTTGGAGATGTACATCACCTAGTCAACCACTGTTTTACCCTTTGCATGATTTAAGAGTTATTCAAAGCTCAGAATAGCTCAGTGGGTTTTAATGTAATAGAGAAAAAGTTCTTTGATAAGATTTCAGATTCCATACTGTTACAAATACTTATACAATACAAATACAAATACTGGGAAAGAATTGATATTTTTTCCTTCATCAATGTGGTAACAAAACAACGTTGATTGAAATGATGGTATTTGAGATGTGCTGTGCTTACCTGTGAGGGGCTGGGTTTTCCTCACCCACTTCAAAACAGTGTTTATGCCACCACAGCCTGAATGCAGTGACAGATTTGAGGCTCCAACCTCTCCCATGAACTCTATCATGTTTTGAATAGACTATTCAGGAAGTAGATATCTTGATTTGGTCCCTTGTCTTTAGTCACTACAGATAAACAAGACTACCTTCTTCATCTGCAAACTTTCTTTTTTGAAAACAAAGCTCTTGACCAAGGTAAGTTTAGTTGGTTATCTATGCTTTGCTAACAGCATTATGAAAACATCACTTTATAGTGTAAATGTTTTGTAATTTACAAACACCTTACATTCATGACAGGAGTTACTCCGAAATAGTAAGTAGCAGGACTTTGACTGAAACTTGGGCTTTCTGAGTCAAGGTCCTCTGTTGTCCCATTACAGAATAGTTGTCCATAGGTGGCTAGAAGACAGGGGGGGTGGAAAATAAAGGGGTCAATCAATTCTGCATTGGTCTCAGGCAGGACTGGAGAGGGTATGAGATAGGTAGTGAGATAGATAGGCAAACCATTCAGATTATTTATTCAAGTGACAGGGAGTTGTGAGTTTAGGAGTGTGGGAAATAATTTGTTTCCAAACTCAGTACAGTGGTTCTTCTAGTTTAAGCCTCAAGATGGCACTGGAGTATTTAAGTCCTCATTTAGAAAATGACAGCTTGAGACTGATGGGGGTGCTGGACTTCCTTTTAAACTGCTGTGTCTTCATTCTATCAATTTGTTGTGTCCGCTTCAAGTATAAACAGACAAGCAGGATAACATTAAGGCAACAAAGCTATGTATGCAGTCAAAATGATAATTTTTTCCCCCAGAACCTAAGAGTAGTTTATAAAACTTGTCATCTGTGGCTTTTCCATTTATTCTGTTTCCCTCCTTTATACATCTCCTTCCCTAAAGGTTTGACAGCTTTAACAAAATTTACGTTTGGAGGACCTCTCTCAATTTTCAGCGTATTTTTCACTTTTATTATGTCCATCAAACTTCAGAGCTTTGCTTCAGTGAGAGAAGTCAGCTAAGTGTTATTCATCTGGGGTTTTTTTTTAAGTGAATCTGTCCTCCTAACACATCTAGTATTGAAAATTAACATTATCTCAATATAAACAAACAAAAAGATAAAAAGTAGGAGGATCTTCTTGCCTGATTGAAATATAATGGAAGCTTTTTGCACACAGAGAAAACTTCATGGGGAAAAGACATGGGAAAGCAGCATCTCCAGGTTCCTGCGTGGTCTGGAAAAGGAAAACACCGTTACACCGTTGTGACAGTGGAAATGTGGGCTCCCATTTTCTCACCTGCACAGGAAGGGTGTGGATGCCAGTCAAAGCCACTCCCTCACAGCGCACAATTCAGCAATCTAACTTGCTCTCTGAGATAAGTCTCTCTCTAGATCACTTTCTCGTCCTTCTGCTTTGCTAAAATGGGTATCACTCCTCTTGGGATCACAAAGTGAAAGAAAATACAATTGAAGACCCACAGATCTGGTCATTAGACGTGAGAATATGAAATGTTTATGCTAGAACTTAGTCAAACTTGCTTAAAGTTTATTTCAAAGATACCAGCTTTTCAAGCATGGTTGATTTGCAACAGAGAGAATTTTATCTTGTGGAGTTTACAAACTCCTGAGAAGGGAAACGTTTTGAACTCAGAAAATATGGTGGGTTACTTAGGTTACTTTTTATAAACACATGGGTTTGCATACAGGATAGAGACCAGATTTCATGACTATAACTGGAAATCTTAGGGAACAGATGAATCAAATAATAATACATCACTTCAACCGGAAAGCACATGCATCCTACTGTGAGTTTATCTCAAATGCTTTGGGAAATCTAAGAGCAGGAGGAGGCCAGCCCAGGCCATGTATGAGATGTGATGTTTTGGCATAGACTTCAAGCCAAAAGACCAGTTACTGCCTTTTGTTCTTTCCTGGGGCGCCGGTAGTGGGGTGTGGGGTGGTGTGGGGGGTGTGGAGGATATGGGAAACAATGCTTTGGCTGTGGAGAAGATTCAGGGGAGTAAAACTGAATCATCACCCGCTGTCAGGAAACACCAGGAGTTCTCTGAATGGAATGAAGTCCTCCTGCATGTTGAGGGGAAGGCGTGGGGGCAAAAGGTTTGGGGAGGTACGGAAGCTGCAAACCGGCCCCTGAAACATTACTGAGACTCGTAAGGAACAACCCAGAGAGATGAGCTTTGTGCTGGTTTAGCATTATTATCCTTAAGGAGGTTTTATTTTCCTGAGCTGCCCTTCTTGCTTTCCTAATCAGCTGCCCCTGCCCCCCAGTCTACACCCTGCGCATGTCATCTGCATAAAAATGTGGAGAATGTTACCAAGTATTTACGCATGTCCGAAGGCCTAAGTGAATTATGAAGCAGCAAGTGCAGCTTGCTACACAGTTTCCAACCAGCAGAGCGAGGGGAACAGAATTGCAGCCCTCGGACAGGAAGGGCCAGTGGGTGTTGGAACAGGGTCGGGGTCCTGAACCCGCTGCGGGACTGATCTCAGGCACATCCTGTTGCTTTCTGGACCCTGGGACTGGGAATTTGAGCCAGATTCTCTTACTTTCTTGTGCTTATTTAATTAAATTAAGCACTTTTAAAAGCATCTTCATAATGATTTATTTGGATCTTCTTTAGAGTTTCCAAATAAAGTCTTTCCAAAACTCTTTTTCAAATGTACAAAAGAGTATGATGAACCCACACTACTTAGATTCAATATTTATCTAGATTTTGCCAATTTATTTCGCTTATATCTTCTCCACTCCTCTCCTCCCCCCAGTATCACTAAGGTAATTCCAAATACCATATCATTTCAACTATAAAAACTTTAGAATATATTGCTGGACTTAAATAATATTGCCACTATTGTATGTAATACAATTAGTACATTTTGAAATGTCTTTTAGTGCCCCATGTTCCACTTTCTCCGATTGAAGTTCAAGTTGGAGCTCGGATATGTGTGTTGTCTTGTTTCCCAGTACCACAATAGCAATTCTATAGTTCTGTGGTTCCAAAATGAACGAGACCTGGTTGAATAATGTATACGTGCTTATTTGGGAGTTTTAGAGAACAGCTGCCCCGGGAACACAGAAGCAGCTGCATTTTCAGCTGGTAGAGCTCTGATTGGTGGAAAGTTGGGCAAAGCTGTGATTGGTCAAATTCTATACCAAAGCGGAAGGTCTATGAGAACTGGTCTTGATCCGGCTTCTTCACAGAGCTAGGTATGGGGCATAGCTGCATGTCTGGGCATGCGTGCAAGTATTTGTGGTCTGATTCTCAACCACCTCCTGACTATTTTGGTCACCTAGACAAATGACTCCAAAGTGTTTTATAGCTCATTTCAGTTCTCAGTGGACACTGAATGGTGCCTAAAAATTCAGCTCAATTCTGACACTAGTTGACACATCAGATCCCACTAGTTTAAGATTCAAGCCCACAAGACCACCTCAATTCAGAAGCCAGCTGCCAAGTCCAGGTTGTCAGCTATGGTCCTCACTGCCTGCACAGAAGTATCCCACGACCCTCTCTGAGGCTCTCGGGTTTATAAGTTTTTTGGAACAGTTGAACAAATTCAGAGAAGTAGTTATTATATTTTCCTGTTTATTACAAAGGACATTGTAAAAGATAAAGATGACTAGCCAAATGAAGATGCACACAGGTAGCTCCCTGTGCCCTGGGTTCTAAGATCAGGTTCTCCCTTCCCCATGGAACCATGATGCTTCACCCACCCACCGACATTCACCCCCCAGAATTTTATCAACTCTGGTTTTAAAGTTCCTAGAGAGCTTGAGTCACAGCTCCTTCCCCCAGGTCAGTGGGTTTGGTTGAAAGTTCCAATCATGGAATCACTGGTCTTTCTGGTGAACAGTCACTTCTGAAGGCTTTTAGGGGACTTAGCTAAATCACCTCATGATCATGACTTAAGTTGTGCTCCAAAGTGGCTCCTTGGGGATGACAAAAGACATTACCATCCAGGAAAGTAAACAGTTTTAGTTGCTTTGTGCCAGTATCCATGAACCATGACCAAAATTTATTTTATATTACAGAGTATAAACTAGACCCCCACATATATTAGTCCCTCTTTCTTTTTTGCAAGCCACTTTTTTGTAGGAGAAATTGAGTCATAGGTTTCTGTAGTATTTCCCACATCCTCAATTTGGCTTGTTGCATCCTTGTGGTATTTTTCTGAGGCTCTGTCATCCTTTTAATTGAGAAAAGATTTTTGAGACCACCATCTGGGCCTGAGAGAAATCCTTTGCTAGTGAGTTGTTGTTTTGTGGAATTTTCAGAGTAAACTGTGAGAAAATATAGGCTTTTGTAAACTGGAAAGACTAAGTTACTACTGCTATTTCTAACTTTAATGTATGATTGCAGCATTTTTACTAACTTATTTGATGTTATGTTTATAATATATTTCCCTGCCAAGAAGCTTGGTTTCTTTGCTATTAGCATAATTACTTATTAGCTTCAGATTGGCGCACATTTAAAGCAAGTTAAGATTTCTTTGCAATAATTCTATTGAGATAATATCATCTCTATATCTCTGAAGACATTGTTGTTTCCTTTTAATAGATGTTTGATTTCATTCCTCTATTGTTTCTGTTTTCACATTTTCTTAAATATTTGGTGAAGCTTGACAGTTGTGTCAAAGACTAGAGATATTAAAATTCAGTATTTCTAATAACAGTAAAGGTATAAAGTCAAAAATATTAAGTTAAAACCCCATAATCTCACACTTAAATAGGAAATATATTAATTCATTCTTTTCTTTTAAAATAAATAAGAAATATATATATATCTCCTTGATCTGTTCCTTTGAAAAACTCTAAAAGCAAAGTTTTTGTTTGAATAACCCATCATTAAAAGCATTCAGATTGTCATCTCCAAAACCATTCCCTGACAAGAGGAACCAGAATACTTTCAGAAAATGTGGGATTCAAAGTATAAGGTAGGAAATTAGAAAATAAATCTGGGACTAATTTTATGTCAAAGAAAAAACAAGGAGACCTTTTAAAACAAATGTAGTCAGATCTAAGGAAATAATGCCAAATTTAAGAGCCTCTGACTGGGCAAAGGTAGGACTTTATAAGCAAAAGGGAAATTAGAACACAGCAGACACCTGAAAATGCATGAGCTTATAATAAGTATAAAAGCATCTCATTGGTCATCTTTTGCTAGGACATCAATTTATTACTCAAAAGCAATGTATAAAGAAAGAAAGGAGCAAGGATTTATCTAAACTTTTCTGCATGTATTATATTGCAAGATAACCAAATTATTGATGAAGAAAACATCTCTATAGACTATAGTTGACCCCTAGGAGATGCAAGGATTATGGATACTGGCCCCCATGCAAATGAAAATCTGTATTTAACTTTTGACTTCTCAAAACTTAACAAATCACTGTTGGCCAGAAACCTGATTGATAACATATATAGTTTATTAACATATCACAGCAAGTTGCATGTATTAAATGCTGTTTTCTTAAAATGAAGTGAAAATGAGGAAGGAAAACATTACTACAAAAATCATCAGGAAAAGAAAATACATTTACAGTACCTGTTGCATTTACTGATAATTTAAGTTATCTGTTCCAGATATGAACTGCATAAAATGAACTGCAATTTATATTTCCTTCATGCTTTTTTGCTGTCCATTGAATTATATTAAAGTAAAACCAAAAGTAATACCATTTTCATCCATAAATCCCTTCTGAAGGAAGAGGGCTTTTATGTTTTGTTTTGTTTTGTTTTGTTTTGTTTGAGACTAGGTCTCACTATTTTTGCCCGTGGAACCACAGGCTCTCGTTGTCCGGGGTATCACAGACTCAAGCAATCTCCAGGTCAGCTTTCCAGGTAGCTGGGATTACAGGCTCATGCCACCACGCCCAGCTATTTTTTGGGAACTAGGTCTCGCTACAGGCCCCAGGCGGAACTCAAACCATGATACCTATCCCCTGCCACTTCATAGGCTGAAGCTTACAGGCACGAGCCACCGTGCTTGGCCTGGAAGGTTTTTTTTAAGAAAAAAAAATATTGATTACGTATATTTTCCTTACATCAAAGTTCTCCCACCACTGTATTACCCATGAACCATCCATGAAGAGAGTTTTCATATGGACTTGGAGAATGGATGGGTAACAAATGATGAGGAAATGGAGTAGTATCTTAAATGGAAATGTAATCTCAAGGAAAGTTTGGACAGGAAGTGAACACTGTATCTTAGTGTCAGAGGGTCATTATTGTTAATGGAAACAAGTTTAGACAGATCAGGTGGAAGACTATGGAAAATCTTAAATACCAGCCTGTGGATGTGAGTTTCTGCAGAGAAGATTTAACTAGATGCTTACTGGAAGTTTCGGGTGGGATAATTATTCAAGCAATGTTGGTGTGAGAATTGTTAGACTGGTAATGAGCCCAGAGGAATCCTAGGGTAAAAAATGAATACAGGGCAGAAGAACACAGAGGGAAACAGTATTACGATTCAGCACATGGTCCCAAATTCTTGGTGAAGGTAGATATGAAGAGGCGGGACTAAGGTGCATTTTCAAGACTGAAAAAACAGAATTCATTGACTTGCTCAATGGAGTGACGAAGAACAAGAGGTAGTATAAGGCTCAAATTTGGGCAATCTGGAGATACAGAGTCAAGATAATAGAACATTCTCTTTGGGAGATTATAAGCTTTGTTTTAAAATGATGCAATTTCCGGATATAAATATACTAGTCTATAAGAGATGCAGGAATAGAACTTGGGTGAAAGTGGTAATTGGTGCCATTTGTCTACCAAATTTTGATAGTCAAGGTCAAATCTTTTTATTAGTTTTATGCATAAAGAATGGGGAGGAAAAGAAGGAAGAGAGGATGGGAAGGGAGGTAAAGGAAAAGGGGAGGCGGGGAAGAGAGAAAGAGAAAAAAGAAGAGATAGGAAAAGGAAAAGAGGAGAGGTGAAAAAAAGACCAACAAGTCAGAATGATGAAGAATCATAACTAAGAGAAAAGGCATAAAAGTAGAGGATAGTAAAAAAAAATCTCAAAAGTCAAAAGAAGAGTGCCTTTCTAAATCGTGGTCAGTAGTGAATTTCTGGCGGTTGGAAAGACCCATGAATATGCATGATGTCATAAACTGTACATTCACAGCACACACAAGGCCACATTCAATCTTCTGACCTCGAGGGCAGAGCACAAGGCGTGCTTGTTCCCTCCTGGCCCTTGCCTCTGAAGAGAAGAAGTCTGTACAAGAATTTACACTCTTGAATCAGGCTAGTTGTTAGCCATGTCATATAATAGGCTATATTTCAGAAACTGAAAAATCCATGTCAGTTTATAGTCTTGTTAGTAAGTAGATGACAACTAATAGATTTGGGAGAGAAGAGGGTCCCCAGTTTGATGTCCGTGATAAAGTGACCAACTCAGAACTGACTCATTGAGAACAGCCAACATAGCTTAGAATGAGTTGTTCCCCAGTCTGTACTGTGATTCAAACAGGGCTTACTTATGCAATCTGGGTACCTCCTTTAGTGACTCCAGGGGAAATAAATCTAGTATAGTACCATGTAAGATGAGACCTACAAATCTTATCAATTTTATGAAATTTCATCCTGACATGGATTGGCTGGTATTACAAATATAAATGAGAGGGGGATATTTGTAAAAGAAGCAAGAAAATTAGGATTTGTCTGAGTTATTACAATAATTGGATAGAAGAGGTAGAAAACCAGTAGTGGCAATTGGAGAGAAATTGACTTCTGCAGAGGACTCTACCTATTATTTTTTTAATTAACTTTTATTTATTTTTATTCTTTAAATCATTCTCAGTAAATGGTTTTTGGGATACCTCCCCCCACACCCCAGTGCCCCCTCCATTCTCTCACACCCAGCTCTTTGTTGTTTGCTAGTCTGTTAAGTCCATTAGTCTCTTTCTTTCCTGTGTTCTTTCATTGGGTGAGGGACTGTGTTCTTAGAACCAGGCCAGCCTTACTGGTAGGTTTTCAGTCGTAAGTTTGCATTGGGCAAGCCAGTCTATATTTATTTGTGGCCTTTCCATATTTTCTCATTGGAGGCCGTCTTCTCCAATCCCATCTCTGTTGTTTTGCTGCTTTACCTTATGATTCTGGTGCCAGATTTAGGGGGTCTCACCCCTAGTCAGTGTCGGTGAAGTTTGTCTGTGGATACAGACATTTGTAATTGGCTGTTGTAGATTATCTTCTCTGCCTCAGTTTACAGCATGTTGTAGGACCGATACCCCCAGTCTTTGGCCTTTCTTTCTTTTCCTGTAGTGTGAGGAAGGGCGCCACCTTGCTCTCCTAGAAGTGTCTCCAAAATGAGGTCGTGGGTCTTCCAGATCTGGTGAGAGCATCCGTGCACTTAGTGACATCGTGTTTCCATAGTTGATTCTCTTGTCTCGCAAGCACTGGTTGTTTTTGTTGTCCATCTGCTGTGTTCAACTCAGGCTTGTGGGCTCGATTTTTACCTGGCCTCTCACCCATTTAATGATGGGGTTTGTGTTATGTATGTTCTTCTTCCTCCTGAAGATTGGCTGGAGTGAGAGTGAAATGGAGGGGGCATTCCCCCCTCCCCCCATCTATGCACTGGTACCTCCCTGTGTGGGACTGGGGCCCGGATGGCCATGCCTGTACCATCCAAGACCCCTTCGCTGGGGCCTAGGGCAACATCCCTCAGTCGATCCAGGCTGCAGATGGTTGCCTGGTGTAACAATCATCTGCTGGTGAATGGGGCTAAAACCCCACCTGGTCCCTCCTCCTGGGCTCTCCAGGATTTGGGGTCTACCCAAGGCCTCCCCTCCAGACACGGCAACCTGGAGGGGGTGTGGCCCCTCCCACCCAAACCTGGGGCAGAAGGGGTGGTGTGGGGGAGCAGCTGGCCTGCACCCCACTGTGCCCGCTGGACGAGAGGATGCGACCTACCCTCCAGGCACAACTTACCTGTTATTTTGATCATTTACATTTTTCTTTGGAAAATCAAGATTTTTTCCTTAATCTTTGCTTACCAAGATTTATTTGTCCTACTTTTTTAAAAAAATAATTTATATATATGTATATTTATATATATATATTTCACATCATTTTAATCTCCAGGGGTCACCCACCACCTCCCTTCACTGACCACTCCAGCTGGTCACCACCCTCCCGTTGTGTACTTTCATTTGGTTGTCCATATATTAGTGAAACCATTTGGTTTCTGTCTTTTTCTTTCTGACTCGTTTCTGGTAGTATGATTTCTTCTAGGTACTGCTTTTAAAACTATGCTGATTGAGGGGCCAGGCATGGTGGTGCATGCCTGTAGGTAGCAGCCTAGGAAGCCACGGCCGGGGCCAGGGATCGTGCCCCACTGGGGGCACCTAGTGAAATCTAGTCCCCCCAAAATGGCTGGGCGTGATGGCGCACACCTGTAATCCCAGCTACCTGGGAAACTGAGGCTGGGGGTTGCTTGAGTCTGTGGTACCCCGGGCAACGTGAGCCTGAGGTTCCACAGGCAAAAATAGCGAGATCTAGTCTCAAAAAAAAAAACAAAAACAAATAAACAAAGCGATGCTAATTGATAGATAACTTCATTTTAGTTATTCACCTAAAATTTATCTTTTTTTTTTAGTGATGGAAAATTTCCAACTTAGATCTAGAAAGAATAGTTTGACAAAATCACATGCACTTACTACCCAGTTTCCCCAATTTATCAGCAGCTTTTTAAAAATTCTTTCCTTCCTCTTTTCCTTCCCTCCTTTTTGTTCTTAAGTATTTTAATGTAAGTCCAAGACAACATATTAATCACCTTGAGATACTTTAATATATATCTTTTAATGATAAGAACCTTTATAAATGGCAATTGTGCCTTTATGAAAATAACACAACACACAGAAATCAGTAATCCCTTTATATACCTAAATGTTGTGCCTCTATCTGATGTCTCCTGATTTCTCAAAGGTATATTTTATAGTAACTTTGTTCAAATCAAATGCAAACAAGGCCCACATATTAATGTGACCTTTATTTGTCCTTTATTCTCTAAAGCTGTTCTTCTATTTTTATGACACTATATTTCAAAGAAAGTAACTGACTTATGGATTTGGCATTTGCATCCTAAGTAGTCTTGCATCCTAAGTAGTTTAAGAGGTTCCTTATTCCTCCTCTTTCCTGTAGTCTGGAGGCTAAACCTGCTGACTTGATCAGATTCAGGTTTAAATTTTGTGGAGGGGGCAGATTAGAATTCTTCCCAAAGTAATGTTTCCCTGTTGTAGAACATCACTGTGCAGTACAGTCTTTTCTTTAATAATAGGTCAGTGAGTTCAAAGAACCAGTCTACTATTTCCATCATGAAGTTCCTCATCAACTTTTAGCTATAGGTGACCTTTGACCAATATGAGTTAGGAATGGCTTTAACAACTCTATTTTATCATATATAAGTGTTTTTATTTATTTAGTTCATTGTCTTAATCATGAAGGCTGATTTTCTTGAATACATTTTTCTTGGTTGTGGGTTTATCATTGTAAATGAGATTTCCCTGTTTGATTCACATTTGTTTGTATAATCTGCTTGGACTAGAGACAAGCAGTTATCCTTGGGATTTGCATTCTGTATTCATCAAAGTAAAGAACAGAATGGGTCACATGGCAGTGCAACTTACTGGGTGGTCTTTGGATGTTAGTACTTAACACTCCATCCTAAGATAATCAGTCACCTGTTTCACTATATCTGATCTGATCAAACCTGGCTATATTAATATATCCTGTTGGTTGCCCCCAACCCCTTTTTCCTACAAGTTTATATATCCTTGGTCTGCTCGTACCTTTCTCAAGAGTTTCATAGAGTGTGGATTAAAGATTTACTTTTCAATGCAATTTCCTCAATTATTCTTGAAGTTATTTATAACCAAGTTATAAATATAAAATAAAACCCAATACTTTATTTTTAACTACAACTACATTTAGGAATTTAGAGGAAACAGAAGGCTGTACTGGTCCACCATTCTGGAATCTCATTTTTGGTCAAACCAGCCAGGTAGTTGAAAAAAAAAACAACAACAACACTTTTGAGATAAATATTTGTTCACTTACTGTTGTTGAAAGGAAGGTAAAACGAAATCATGAAAATTTGGTGAAGAAACAGGGACAATTAATTTTCTTAAAGCTGATTTTCTGTTAATACCTGAACAAGAAGTTACAAGTTTGCACCCAAAAAGAAAACTTTTTGGTCATTGAGAAAAAGGTCACTCAGTGTCAAAAACACACTAATGTCAGAAAAATATCTTTTGGAGTTTGGAATTATACAATCCCCATGAGTGAAAGTTAAGCCCTTGCATCTGGCAGAGCTGCTTTCTCGAAGCTGGGAAGCAGTTTGGATCGAGGCATCTGGAGAATTTATGGAGACCTGAGTTCAGGCCAACTGAGTCAGAGCTGGCCAGGTGCAGATATTAGAGCTTGGAGAAGAGATGCCATAAGGGGAATGCGAAGCCTACCAGGCTGAGTCATCGGTGCAAATAGGTGCTGGCAGGCTGCAGAGCTCTCCGCATGCCTTGGTGATGAAATAAAATTTGGACTTTTCAGAAAGGAAAAGAGAAATACTGGATGGTCTCACTCATATGTGGGATATAGAGAAAGCAAACAAAAAGACATGAAAAAATAAAAGATGCTGACACTGGAACTAAAGCTTTGCGAGGAGAGGGAAGGAGGAGGGAGGGAGGGAAGGAGGGAGGGAGGGAGAAGTTGTGGGAAGGTATGAATAAAAGGGAGAATGTTGGCTGTTCACAGGTGATATGGTGGTGGGAGAACTTTGGGGAATACAACAATGCAAGAGAAAATATCTATTTAATCAACAAAAAATAATATAAGAAATAAAATTTGTGTCATTAGCAAATTCCCTTAGAAAAGTTAACACTACACAGATATGACAATTACTGTTATTACTTACTTATCAATAACGATTACTACATTTCATATTTTTAAAAAAATGGTTGTTGCTGCTCTGGGCAGGGCAGACCCTATTGAGAGAGATTCCAGTCAAGGGCTGCTTTCAATTTTATGGAAAAGGGAAAGCATCACAGAGTCCTAAGGGAACCTTTTAAAGCTCTATTTTCTTTTTTTTAAGGGGGAAGTATGTTGTCTATTCAGCTACAATGTAAGTAGGGATTAATAACCTGGAAATCATTGCTTTGTTTCCTTAAAAATCAACAACAACAACAAACCTTGGGAAAAATCCAGGTTGACTTAACCATTTTCTAAAATTTAAATGTATGGCCTACAAAGGGGTCAGAGTGGGATGGGGTTGGGAGTAGGTAACTGGACCTGAAAGAATTAACGCTGGTGCTTAAACTTGAAATTCCTCACTTGCAGCAGCTCCTTCTAGGACCCTAACAATGTGTTTGCCTGGCTTTTATGTTTCTGTAAATGCTCTTAAAAAAAAAAAAGTCACTCATATGCGATAAAGTTGACCCTTTCAAAGCGGAAGACTTAGTCATTTAGTATATTAGTAAGGCTGTACAACCATCACAGTCATCTGATTCTAGAACATTTTCATTGCCCACCCCAAATAAAACTTCATCATTAGCTATTCCCCATACTTTCCTTTGTGTACCATCAATCAGTTTCTAATCTCCTAACTTCCTGTTTCTAAGACTTTCTTCTGGGCATTTCATATAAAAGGAATCACAAAATGTTGCCTCCTGTGTCTGATTTTTTTTTTTTACCATAATGTTTTCAAGGTTTACCTCTTTGTAAATTAAACTTTATTCTTTTCATAGCCAAATAATACTCCATTTTGTTCATCCACTCATCACTTGGTAGATATTTTGGTGATTTCCAGAAATGTTCTTACTGACCAAAGTATAGCCATGCTAACATGAAGGTTCAGGGTCAGTGGTACCACATTGTGAACATTGTTAGGGTGCTCACTGCTAGATTGTGAGGGCTGTGGAAAATAGGTTTGAAAAAAACTGCCATGCTAGAGAAATGACAGTATTAATCAACTCTATAGAAAATATTACTACAAAATTGTCAAATAAAGACACTACAAAAACCTTTTCAGTGGGAAAAAGAAAAACATTATTAGGGGGTATCAGGTAGTTAGTTCATTAAAATAATTTTTCTGTATTTTGGTAACTTGATTTTTTAAAATGTGATTTATGGTTTATTTTGTTTTAGATAAACACTTTAAAATACAATTTGAGGGCACGGTGGCTGGTGCTTGTAAGCTTCAGCCTATGAAGCAGCCGGGGCTAGGGATCGCAGTTCGAGTCCTGCCTGGGGCCCGTAGCGAGACCTAGTTCCAAAAATAAAGAGCTGGGTGTGGTGGTGTGCGCCTGTAATCCCAGCTACCTGGGAAGCTGAGGCTGTGGATGGCTTGAGTCCGTGGTACCCCGGGCAACCAGAGCCTGCGATTCCACAGGCAAAAATAGCCAGACCTAGTTTCAAAAATTAATTAATTAATTAATTAAATAAATAAAATAAAATACAATTTGACATTTACCATCTGATGTTTCTTTTCTTGAAGAAAACCCCATCATTCACATATATGTGATTACATATATGTGTATATATGTATATGTGTTTATACATATATGTACATACATATACATACACACACCACAAGCTGCAAGTTCCTCAAAATCAGATCCAACCTGCCCTCAGGCAACACTTTCAAGCCCATTTCTTTCTGGTACTACTTAGAGGTTGTCAGAGGCTGTGTGAAGAACATTCTCCCAGGTAATTTTACAGCATGCTTTTCATTATTTTCCAAACTTTTAAGGTCCATTCTTTTTTGGCTCAGAAGCACTTTCAAGAAGAACTAGTTCACACACAACTTTATTAAAAGTCAAAAACCATAAAGAGTTGTGATGTTTGTAGAATATTGTTCACTAAATATTCCCCTTTCCTTCCCTGTACCCTACCCTTCAGAAGAACTGGGGTAGCTGGGTGCAGTCATGCTTCAGATGTGGAAGGTTTGTTTGCATGAGTCCTGGAAGACATATAGGGCAGATGGGCATTCTGAAGTCCATGTTCAGTCTCAAAAAGTAGTGCTTCCACTGACCTGCTGACTGTGAGAAATAAACACTTTTTATTCTGAGCAGTGACATAAAATTGTAGTGGGAACGAATACAATCGCGTATGGCCAGTCTAAGCAGCACAGTTAAAATCATTTACTCTCAGCAAACAGCTGAGCTAGATCCTCGAGCTCAAACTGTAAAGGTTTTTAATAGTGGCTCCCAATACATCACCAGTGGTCCCTGCGGTAGCATGATCTGCCTTGCAAGAAAATTCATTTCTGGGTTTAAGTTATATGTCCTCACCCTTCCTTCTTGCAACTGTAATTTTAGTACAAGTTATTTTCCTGTTTCCACACTTCATTTTTTGTTTCTTCAATTAAACTCCTTTCAGATGCAGCCCACTGTACTTCTCCAACCTTCTAGTCTCTAGCTTCACTTTGGGTACCCGATCAAAAGTCTAATAAAGTCTGGGGAAACTGATCAAGCAGTTACAGTTTCAGAAGTTTAGCTTAAAAGAATAATCACACAAATATTTTAAAATGTATGTGCAAGCATGCAAAATAAAAGAAACAAATGCCCAACTATAAGAGACTGATTAAATAAGGCTTATCAATATAATGGAATATTCTTACCATAACCATTAAAAGTGATACAGTAAAAAAAAAAAGATATTAGTTGACATAACGAAGGGAGGTTTAGCAAACTAGTATATAGTATAAACTTTTGTCAACAAAAGTTTATATTTCTTGAAGATCAGTCTGGGAAAAATAAAGTCCCTGAAAAACTTAAATATTATGTATCTCAGAAATACAAAATATGATTTTATATACCATATTTTGATATGAGGTCAAAATATGATTTTGAGTCAAATACATATTCAACCCAAGCCATGTCACTAATTTCTAAGAAATATGGAGGTTGTAGTCACAACAATGTTAACTCAAAGTTAGAGAAAAGTTGTTTTCAACCTAAGAATTTGTTTGAGTCATTTGGCACCACCATTTGGATAGCCAGTAGAAGAATGATGGAATGCCTCACAAGTTTGCATGTGTCCTTGTTTCACTCTAATCTTTGTGTCTTCTGGGTTGAGTCTATGTACCTTGAAATAAGAGGATCTTTTATTAACCACTGTGACTTGATCTTGCTCACTTTTGGAAAAAAGGGGTGATTCCAAATTCAGTGTTCCTTGCCTGAAATTAAAAAATGGTAAACAGATAAAGTCAATAAAATGAAAAAGACAAAATACTGGAAGACAGGTGTAATAGTAAAATGTATTGAGCTACCATTGTTAAATAAATAACAGAAGTCTGAGGTGGTGCAGGCAGGAGCCAGTTGTCTTCATTGCTTTTTCACTGAATCTGCATTCAGTGAAATCAGCTATTGTAGGATAATTTATACCACAAAAATCAGCCAATACTGTAGCTCAGACCTCTTTCCTTAAAAACTAGTAAGCTTGCTTGTGCATCACTGAGATAACCATGAAACTCTTCAGGGGAAAATCATGGGGACATCACGCAGTCCTAATGGAAGTTCAAAAGCATACAACCCCCTATCTACACATCACTGCTTCTGCCCCCATAGTGTGCTGGGACACCCCCAAAACCCACTTCCTTAAATACCACAGAGGCATTCAACACTTGAAAATAGGGCACATTCTTAAGGGAAAGCTGAGAATGAGTGAAAATACCACTCCCTGCTTTGTACTAGGCATGCTGCTGCTAAGCCCAAAGGGGACTTGGACTATCCCTTTGAGCTTATAAGGAAAATATAAGGGAAATTAAAATAACCCTTTCATAGCACTTGTGCTTTTGGAAGAGCAAATCTAACTTCCTTCCTGCTTCTTCAACATCTGCTGTTCTGTCTTGAGTAGAATTGCAGATGGTCTTTTCTTTGCCTTTTTTTCAGTGTCTGGAGAAATAGTTCAGCTATCAAAGCAGAATTAGTAAAATTATTCTGTGTGAGATGGCAACACTTCTATTTCCAAATCATCAATACCTTCTGCATTATCGTGAGTTATTATAAGCTTAGCTATTTCTCAAGCCTCCCCATCTTAGCTGCACTTTCACAGGAAAGAACAAGGGACGTGTTCCCCTCTGTTGACTGAGCGCCCATGGGGCGAGGGCCATGGGGCAAGTGATGGGGAGAGAGTAACTTGGAAGCCATATTGAAATGACATCCTTTTTCACTGTCTACATAGATAATCTTATTTTATGCTGGTGACTTTATTATTTATTTTTTTATTTAGAGAGTAGGTCTCACTATGTTGCTCAGGGTTATCTCAAACTCGTGGATTTAAGTGATCCCTAGCCTCAGCCCCCCAGGTAGCTGGGATTACAGACACACGCCACCATGTCTGACTTTATGCTGATGACTTTAAGTCTTGAATGTATGTATTCCTATTGGTGCTATCTATAACATCCTAGTATGAACAACTAAAATTTCAATTTAATGGGTATAACAAGTCAAGAGAAATAGAAAGAGGCTCCAGATCCTGAGAAATCTTCAAAATAGTCAAAGAATACTTTGGTGAAAAATAATACTTTGATATTTCCATTGTGAAAGAATCCATGAAAGGAAAATTTGGAATATTCAGAAGCATAAAAAAATAATAAGAATCACAGAGTCCTGTCATTCAGCCATGGAGGCTGTTACCATTTCTGTCAGTTTTCCCCTACTGCCTGTTGATGTGTGCATGCTTGTGTTTATTCAAATATAAAGCAGGAGCTGGAAACGGGCAGCCTTTGGGTAAAGAAAAAACAACCAAACATCTGGCATGTTTTATTTGGCTCATGTAATATATTTATAATTTAAATTTTGACATGTAAAAATGAAGAATTTCACATTAAATCCAGATTTAGGATTTTTCTTGAAAAAATTGGACCTGCATTCCCAAATGGCCAGAGCTGAAGAAAGGCAGTCACTTTCAGAAAGGTTTATGCTTGCCAATTTGAAAATTGTCCAATGCAGTTTCTTTTATTTGTTTATGCTGCCTGTTTGGCTTCTACAGGTATATTTAATTTTGATGCCCTTGCAGCGTGATATTTTTTTAAATCATTGCTTTCATTTTTAATAGATAATTTTACATTCAGCTCTTTTTCTCTTAGCAATGTATCATTATGTTTTCTCCCTAGTTATACCAGTGGATATACAGAAGTATATATTAAATGCATAACCATGTAAAGTGGAACATATTTGGAATATTTTCTTTCAGTTTTTCCCACCATGCCCATATCCTTTTTAATAGAAAGAATCATAGCATATCTGCAATTTTGTATTCAGTCTTTTCATTTTCATTACTCATCAGCTGTATTCAGCTTAATTGATGCAGTCTTCCCCTGACCCTCTTCCCCCACCTTTTTTTTTTTTTTTTGTCATAGATATGTTACAATGAACATCTTTATGCTGAAATTTTTTTCTATATGCAAGATTCTTTTGCTAGGGTATATTCCTATTCACGGGTGATGTGATTAAAGGGTTCAGTTAATTTAAGGCTTTTGATAGATATTGTCAAATTGTACCCCAACCGGAATATCCAGTGTTCGATATACAAATATGTTTGCCTTTGTAAAAATGTTTCCTAAGCCGGGCACCGTGGTGCATGCCTGTAAGAACCAACCTATGGAGCGCAGCTGGGACTGGGGATCTCGGTTCGAGACCCACCCAGAGCAACGCAGTGAGACCTAATTCCAAAAAAATAGCTGGGCATGGTGGTGCGTGCTTGTAATCCCAGCTACCTGGGAAACTGAGGCTGGGGATTGCTTGAGTCTGTGGTACCACAGGCAATGTGAGCCTGCAGTTCCATGGGCAAAAATAGCGAAACCTAACCTAAAAAGAAAAAAAAAAGGTTTCCTGATATATTTAACAGTTTTCAAACTGTCAAAGTCTAATATATATATATAGTATATATATATATATTTATACAGTATATATTTCATTACTGATTTGATATGAAAGCATTGTACCTTCTGGTTTTAATTTACATTCTTTTCTTCCCCAAGAACCTAACTTTGCCCTTTGAAGGTTGCAGAACACCAAGGAAAGAGAGAAGTCCTGCCACACCCACACCATGGAGGGGTGGTAGTTGCTCCCCTCCCCAATCCCAATCCTGCCCCCCTATCCCAAGCAGAACAGAAGCAGCCAGCAGCAGAGGTTCCTGAGGACAAGATGAGACAGAAGGTGTCACGGAGTCAGCCCTGCGAAAACCAGAAAAGTTTGGACAGTGGTCTTTGGTTTAGAGCTCATAGCTAAAGCCCCAAAGAACTAACTCCACGGGGTGGGTACAGATGTTTCATCTTGGGGTGTGTAATGTTGACAGATCCAAACTCCTAATGAGGTCTATCATCTGGGAGACCACTTTACATTTTCTGCCACAAATTTCTTCATTTCTTTAAACTTTTCTCTTTAATACTACCCAGTTTGATATTTCTTTCGTGAGAGGATTTGTTCAGAACTTGCTGTTCTTAGTCAGAAGCATTTACTTAACTCACAGAAGCATGAAATCAAACTAGAAACCAAGGTCCATAAACCTGAATTATGAGACCTGAATGAAAAATCACTCCAAATAGGATGAAGTCAGCATGGCTACTCAGACATCAGAGCCAAGGGCAGCTGAGAAAGTGACTAGCACTCACTGCCTGGATTTATTTATTGTTAACACAGAGTCAAAGCTTTCTTGTATTTTTTTTCTATGAACAGTTCATGAATTCAAAGTTTGAAGGGAAAAAGGAAGTATCAAAATGTGAAACCTCATACGAATAAAGAATGTACTTAGGTCTGGCCATCTGTAGTCAAACTTGAAAAAAAGTCATTTCTAGATTGAATTTGAAATTTATTTAATTAGTGACATTTTTATTAGTTTCCATCTCTGGGCTTTAGATTTTGATTCTAGTAATTTTTATTGCCAGGGAAACTGAGGGAAGTGGAGAGTATGAAAGTTTGTCTTTATAGCACAGTATGCCAGATAAATATTGCTCTCTTTATCAGGGCTAGCAACTTTGCCAAACTGTAGTCTGCTTTTGTGTAGTGTGTGAGCTAAGAATGCTGTATGTATATATGTATGTATGTATGCCAATCTATCTATCTATCTTCTTCCACAAAGGTGACCATTTCCTAAGGGAAAGGAATTCATCTAAGGTCATAGTAAGCACAGAACCAATGCATCTTCAATAAATTATTACCTAGTTATATAATATTTATCAATATATTCGTGATATTGTTTGGACAGAGCTCAATTACCACACACCTAAAATTTATAATTAAAAATTACCTATATTTTAATGGCTTTTCATAAGTATGTATCATCTAGAATGAATATTTGTATATAAAATTAACAGAAATGTGAAGGTGATAGTGGACTTCTGTTTTTTGTTTTGTTTTGTTTTGTTTACTCCATATAGGTTTGTATTTATCAAGCACAGATTGTACTTCATGGTGATAAATCAGAAGAAAATGGAAAATATTTGAAACTTTTTGGACTTTTTATAGGTGTCTTGTGTCTTTTCCGTATAATTTATGTCCTCTGCATATAATTTAATCCATTTGACTTTGGAACTTAGTCTGTAAAAAACACTTTCTGTTTGGTGATACTTAGCAAGAAGTTGAGATTGACAGTGAATGATATAGTAAGTAGGTACCAGCAGTAATAATACAGCCTGCTCGAAGCCAGGAGTTGGAATAAAGGCACACAGGTAAGCTCTTGAACTTGGGCCAGATTTAGCTTTCAATGATCCCAGCTGATTTCCTTTTCACTTTTGGAAATTCTGCAAAAATTGTTATTTCTGAAATAAAGGCCTTTGTCTCCAGAAATTCTTTATGCAGAGGACTCTTTGCGTTCAAGATATTTTTGCAAAGTAATGACCTTGTCATTGGTGAACCCTAGAGAACCATCTGTTTTTTTCACTGATAGCAAATAGTCCAAACATAAATACTGCTTAGAATGCAGTAATTCAGTGACGAAAGGGATGTTCTGGGGAAGGGATGTTCAAACACTTATAGAGGAGTTTACATTGTAAATGTCTTTGTGTGTTTATAACCTTTTCAACAACTCTGTGGACAAATATGTTCCTTGTTTAGCAGACAAGGAAATACAGTTGGGAGAGGTTAAATGTTTGTATCAGAATCATACTAAAGTCAGCAGTGAAGTTTGACCCTTTACTCTTGGCTAGGTTCCTCTGGGGGTCCTCCTTCTGAAGAACAAGCAGAATATAGCAGCTTGTTTTGGGCAATTCTGATAGATAAGTAAGCAGGCCCCACCATCACATCACACTGAATGTTAAGTTATTGTATTCAGTCAGCTGCATTTTCTAATGTTGCACGGAATAAAAACTATTTTCAGGGACATTAAGAGTAGAGCATAATATAGCTAAGAAGATCTAGGCCCATCTTTAATTGCCCTTTATTCTTGAAATTTAAACTGGTGGGGGTCAATTTCAGTTCATCATCAATAGTGTAAGTTGTGTTAGAGGTCAGCTGGCTAGTCCTCTCAAGGACTGAAAATACTTATACATTGCTTCCATTTGTGCAGGAAGGAAAACCTATTCATTCTACAAATTCTTATTTTGCATCTATTACACACCAGCACTATTATCTCTCAGCACTTAGGGTACAGTGTTAAACATGGCTAAGGCTCTTTTCTCTTGCAACTTATGTTTCTAGTGGAAGAGAAAGACTATATACAAGCACACAATTTCAACAAAACAAATTCTTACAGAAGCCATTTATCAGTCACTTTTTGATGCAGTGTCATCACAAAAAGGCAGAAGAAGAATAAGATGTATGAGGATCATTGAAAACAACAGGACAAAAATGGAAACTATTTTGTATTCCATTTTCCGTCAGCCTCAAAGGATTGGTTAGATCATTTTTAGTCTACTCAGTGACTTTTATCCCTTTCATTGTTCTCTCTTTTGATGTATTTACCCAGTTACAATAAAATGCATTAAATACTATAAGACATTATCTTGGCTGCCCAATAAATAGTTTTGGGCAATTTTATTGCTTAAAACTCTTTTGACCAATACATTTAAACTAGCCTCTCAACAAACTTAGATTTGAGGTTTTTTATTATATGACATTAGGGATTATTTTCAGAGATAAATTATGGACTATACATCAGGAAACTTTGGGTATCCTAATTATTTGCTGCCCAATTACCAAATACACTTCTTACTGAAATGCAGGTAAATGAAAGAAATTGCTTTGAATAACTGCAAAAACTACATTCTACATTTTGGCATGTTCAGGACAAGTTGGTTTTCATTATTTCAGAATACACTCAAGAATTATCCATTGAGATATTAATGAGAATATGTGCTGCTAGTAACAGTCTGTTTTTCACTGGTCTAATTTTCAGGGATAATATCTCTGGGACAGAGTCATTTATAACTTTATGGGGGAAAAATTAGACCAGTTATAGACTACTTTGCGTAATAAGTAAAATATGTCTTTATTTTCTCATATTCATATGTTTCTTTGAGTTTCAAGAAACATCAGTAATGTAGTTAATTGGTAGGGGCCTAAAGTCTTGTTAAAGGATGTAGATGTGTAAAAGTTTAAAAACATACATTTTAGTGAGTTTTGAGACTCTATGAAACTTAATAGAAAGCTTGATGATTACTGTAATTCTTTGAGAAACGTAAATTTAGTTCAGAGAATTTTATAGGAAATGGTTAAGAAGAGAGCAAAAAGAGGTTAACATAAAGGAAGGAGGAAAGAGTAAAGAAGAGATAAACAATAAGCCCACTAATAAATCCTTTGGTTCAATCATAGCTGTTCATCTGATGCTGGAGAGGCTTACAGTAACTGAAATGGCCCTTTCCAGTGTAGTTTTAAGACTGATTTTCACTGGGATCTGCTTGACTATATTTGGTCTCCTAATTCTTTATCATGTGGTAGTGAATTCAGTCATGTCCTGATGAAATTGCAACCCACATTGGTTGGAGACTATGACTACATATCAGTGGATATGCTTAAGGTAGCTCTTAAGTATCAAGATTTGTTTCTATTAGAAAGGAAATATAGGTTATTAGATTTTGAGCAGGGCAGCATTTAGTCAGTGTGTAGGAGACAGATAATATAAGAATTTTATAAGTGATAATCAACTGACCTAGAAGTATTGGATATTGTCTTGCTGGATAATAGATAAAGCAAAGTGGGTAAATAAGTGGTCGAAGGAAGCATGAGTAATGGGTTTTGAGTAGGTACTCATATAAAAGAAACTTGTCCTTTATGCACAAATTATGTGAAAGGATTATCAAATAATAGACATATATAGAGTAGGGGTTAGTCTCATTTTTATTTGAGAGTCATTTGGCATCTGAATCCAAAAAAGCAGGCACTGACAAGAATACTAGTCACCCATATAGTTGCTAACTCTCATTTAAGTATGAAGAGCACAGCCAGGTACAGTGGCACGTGCTTGTAAATGACACCCTATGGAGTCGCGGCTGGGACTGGGGACCGCAGTTTGAGTCTCGCCCAGGGCAACATAGTGAGACCTAGTCCCCCAAAAAATAGCTGGACATGGTGGTGCGCGCCTGTAATTCCAGCTACCAGGGAAGCTGAAGCTGGGAATCGCTTGAGTCCATGGTACCCCAGGCAACGCGAGCCTGCCGTTCCACGGGCAAAAATAGTGACACCTAGTCTAAAAAAAAAACAAACCTACGAGAAACATGAAATATAACATTATTTCAGTATTGGTCCTTTCATATGCTGAAGGGATAAATCCTGTGGTTACCTAAGGACCATCTGGAAAAGCTCAAAGATAGTTTAAATAAAAAAGACTCATAGCAGTTTTTAAATAACATTTGTGGTTTAAATTTAGGAAAGAGAAAAGGAGTTTACGCGTGTTAGGTGATGTTATGGGAATAATGACGCAACCACTGTAAGATTACTTGGTGTCTAAAGTGTCTGTAGCCAGGTACCTCATTAGTGCAGTAGGTAGAATGTCAGCCATCTAAAATGTCTGTAGCCAAGGAAATTAGGAAAATACTACAATGGTCTGGGAATGAGGTTACAAAGACCTGAGTAAGAATCTACCATTGAGAATAGAAAAAAGACAGATATGCAGTGACAATGAAGTAGTGCTGGTAGGATATAGTGACTGAGAAGGAGTCACAAGAGAAGCCTAAGGTGATGCCTAACTTTTGATCCTAAGTCACTGGGAGAAAGAAGGGAATCTGACAGAAGTGGCTTGGTAGTAAGGCGGAGCTGAAGTTAAAAAAAAAAAAAAAAGCAAAGGAAAAGATAAGTATAACCTGTAATGAAAGAGAGGGAAGGAAAGATGTGACTTTTCATTAATTAATTAATTCTTCATTCCACAATGGATCTGAAACCACTTATAAAATTACGTAGCATATAAACAGGTGAGGGAGTTGCTGGCTGTGAAAAGTGGACATGGGAAATGTCAAATCCACCTATGATACTGGCACAGAAGTTTGCATACTGTGGCACAACCCTGCATGGTACCGGGCTGGTTGTATACATGTGGGTCTAAACTATAGGCACGAAAGCACTTTTCAGAGAGAATTCCCAGTGTCGATTGAAGGAAATGAGCTATTTAGTAGGAGTACAGCTTTTCATAATACTGATACTTGAATGTTTTTCTTTGTTTACATGGAGGTCACAATGATGTCACAGGTGATGTATCCTCCTATCTCATCTCTGCAGGGATTTGTGATGGAGCAAATTTCTCAATCTACAAATGTTGCCAGCCTTTCCCTCTCCCCTGCTCCTTGAAGAACATTTTAACTTTGCTCACTTAATTTCTTTTCTACCATTTAAAGACTTCCTCCCCCTAGATTTTGTTGATGACTAATTGGGAATATAAGGGAGTGGAATGGAAAGTCAAGTTATGTGTGAGCAAAAGTTAGAGGAAGGACCCTTTAAGGAGTGTTTGGAAACAATAACAAGGTTTTGGTGAAAAGTTGTTGTCAACTGTTTGGAATGGGAAGATTACATTTGGGAGGAAGTAAAAAAAAAAAAACAAAAAAAAAATCTGCACTCTGAACACAGCCAGCTGTGCAACCTCAGAAGGATTTTACCTTTTAGCCTCCTGGGGGAGGGGGGGGAGGACGGGGGTCACACAAAGGTGCAATTTGAAGGTCCTGTTTATTTTCCAGCTTCCAGGAACAGGAACAAGGGGGCTGCTGCGCACTGCAGCTTACCATGCAGCTGTTTAGGGAAATCCTGTAGATGAATAAAGAGGTAGCAGTCTGTAGAAGAGCTTGACTCTCTGGGGTAAACCACACCAAATGTCAAATGTGCTGTGGCAGTCCAGCCTCCAAAGAGAGGGGGTGGTGAGAAAGAGGAAGTGCTGGAACTGCCCCATCACTGGAGAGCCCACAGGGGTATCTTTCCTTCATTTTCTTATAGTGATGACATTCATCATCTATGACAGCAATTTTGACTTTTGGGGCTTCACCAGTGCCTTAGATCCTATCCCCTTTTCCTGTCCCAACCCCTCGGGCCCTGACAAGAGAGTGAAAAATGAATGGATGACCCTTACCCTCACTGCCCAGTTGGACTGCCTTGGAGCTCCATGGCAAGAATAGGTGGGTAGCCAGTTATTCCCTTCATAAGGCTACTGATGGGGAGTGTGTTAAAAAACCTCCCCTGTGTCTGTCTGGGTTGTTCATGAAGTAGCAAGGCGTGCCTTATACCTCTGGTCCACATGCCTTCCAACCACAGACTTTTACAATTTGAGAATTTCTTTCTCTGGGCTCGGCTTTGGGATATTTTGAGGCCTGTTACATCTCAAGCTTTTTTTTTTTTATTTTATTTTAACAAAAAGAATGAAATCCTTAAGATATTCTAAGTAAGAAGATTCTCTGTTGGCATTGTGTCAAATTCTTTTCTCTGGGGGAGGCCTGCTGTTGAGGCAGGGTGGGGTGGGTTCAAAAAGGTTGTAACAGATTCTGGCTTGGAGCCCAACATTGTTCGAACAAAAATGCTCTGAGGAGACTCTGAGCACTTAGAATTCTGGCTTTAAACCTTTCTTTGTTTAGATGTTCAACATTTGTTTAAATATCTTTTCAAATAGAAACAATAAAAGAGCTTGAATAGAAATTTTTTCCATAAAACAAATTTATTTCCTAACCTAACCTGACATGTTACTCTAAAATCACATTCATGTCTGTAAGAAGCATGCAAAAGAAATGAAATTCATAACATTCAACTGAGTTTTAAAATACTCCTGTCTTTGAACAACAATAACAGCAATCACTATTCTTTACTATTTTGGTGGCTGCTGTTCTGTTTCCTTAGCAGTATATTCCTATCTCAAAGATCAGGAGCCAGAGGCTCAGTTTTCTCTCAGAGAGTTTACCTCAGGGACACTAGCAAGCTTTGGGGTTTGGTTTGGAAGCAGACCTGGATTTGTTTGACTTTAAAGCCTGGTCTCTAAAGTTATGCTGGTCAAAGTTCAATACTAGTTCTCTGCTAGGGGAGGAAAGTTCTGCTTGGTTAGTGTCTACTGGTTTCCTGTAGTATAAATGTCCCTACCGTAACTGACAGCAGGTTATGCCTTTGACCTCACTGCACAGAGTGGGAAGATGCTGCACAAAATAAGCTCCAACTGACACCAGTCACTCCTGACACACTATTCTTACATTGTATTAATTGTATTGGCATTAAATACATTCTGGAGGCTGGAGCAAAAAAAAAAAAAAATTCTTTTTTTGAGACTAGGTCTCATTATGTTACGGGGTAGTCCTGATCCTGGGGACTCAGGCAATCCCCAGCCTCAGCTTCCCAGGTAGCTGGGATTACAGGCACGCACCACCACAGCCAGCTATTTTTTGAGACCAGGTCTCACTATGTTGCCCCAGGTAGTCTCAAACCTGCGGACTCAAGCAATTCCTAGCCTCAGCCTCCTGTGGCTGGGATTAAAGACACACACCACCACGCCTGGCCCTTGGAGCAAATTTCTGTCACCTACCTGGTCACAGCTTAGTCTAGATGACCCTTCATGGTCTCTTGTTTTTATTCTTAGGTGGGTGTCTTCCTGAATCAATGTTACTCAGTATCCAGCAGGTACTGCCCACATGGTCCATGTGCATCTTCTCATCTGCTTTCTGTCTGGCCATTTTGAGGAGAATGCTCTCTTTCCTACTTCACACAGTGTAAAACAGGCTCAGAGTGTGTTGGGAAGGTCATGGAAATGTGTTGGGAAGATCATGGAATCCACAGGTAAGAGAGGTGTGGCCAGACTAAGGTTACCCTAGCACCCGGTAGTTGATCAACTTTTGGGGAGGAGGTGGAAAATAAAAGAAGGTCTGGAGACAGGTACTGTTAGATTGTAAGATCAGACATAGATGGGATTTTATCTCTATAATGCAAAAATAAAAGTGTCAGTCACCTATAGTCAGGTGATAGCAAAAGTTAAAATGATTGACAGTGTTTCTACTTTTTAAAATTTTGATGATCTGGGAGAAGTTACTGCTTTACAGTGAAAAGCAGTGAGGGGAGCAAGAGGCTCCAGACTGAATCCACCCTCAGATGGTAGATAGCTACCCGATCTTAGTGATGTCCATGACTCATTCTAGCTTGGACGATTTAATTTTGAAAATGGTTGTATAGGGATCAATGGAGTCAATGTAAATGAATGGTGTTTATGATCCAGATGTTTATAGAATACTGAATTTCGAGTTGAGCAGACACAGCTGAAAATAAGAATTTCCTTTGAGTCACATTCTTTGAATTTTCAATGAAAGGTTACAAATGGGATTAGCTTAATTTTTTAATCTTCTGGAGTTTTAAATAGAATATATTTTAAAATAGATTCAAAATTAACATTTTTTTTTATGGAACTAAAAAGTTCTGAAAGTATAGATGAAAATCTGGAACCAGTCTTCGCCAGATGAACTTAGTCCTGTAGTTTTATTCTCTCTCATAGATGACTTTAGAGTTACGACAGAAAATTATCTGAATGGTAGACTAAACTGTTGTTCCAGGTTACTTAGCGCTATCACTATGAATTCTATTACTGTAAATGATAGGTTTATCCAGGCATAGGTTTAGGAAGATTATTTTCATCATTTAACACATGCAAATCGCAAGTAGTAGTAAGACTTAAAATTTAGAGAATTAAATCCCCTACATTCTCCTTTAACCAAAGGAATGTTGAGAAAGGAAAGTGTGGCTCTGTTTCCCCATGAATGTGATAAAGTCTGAGACTTGCAAAAGAGCTTAAGCAGTACAACTTTGCAAGAAGAATTCTTTGGGTGCAGTTAGTATAAACAAAGGGTCCTTGGCAAGAACAGAGAACTAAGCAGTTGTAAGAGTTCTGCTTAAAAAAACCAAAAGATTAAATACTTTTAGGCAAGAGAGAGGAAATACTCAGAAAGATCTCTGATATTTCCTTTTGTTCCCTCTCCTTTTGTATAACCTTCTAGAGTTAAATATGGCTATCT
This sequence comes from Uropsilus gracilis, assembly GCA_004024945.1. Taxonomy (NCBI): domain Eukaryota; kingdom Metazoa; phylum Chordata; class Mammalia; order Eulipotyphla; family Talpidae; genus Uropsilus; species Uropsilus gracilis. Next base: position 95,138 of record PVHY01001117.1, on the reverse strand, counting down.
GTGACTGAAAAGATCAGAAGAATCTCCTACTTAAGGATGACCTGAGTATCAGCTTTCGCCTTTGTCTCCCTAAATTTAAGCAATCAGAAGGGTCGAAGTTTAATTCATGATAAATAAATCATTTACATTCCCTTGCCAGCATATCTATTTTCTATGAGATATCAATAAAAGAAATCTGATAGTAATTTAATTCCCATGAGAATATTAGTTAATAGGGGAGGGGTGATAAGAAATTGTTTTGAAATTAAATAATTATGACTCTGTTAATTGTGGAAACACTGGTGAGCTGTAAAAGAATGTAGTAAATGTCTTTTGTAGTTGTGCTATTCCTTATGATAGAGCAGCTACCCACATGCCAAGTAGTTAAGACATAAACATGAAACTAATTGGATCTTATTTCATATTTGTACATGATTCCACTGCTTACATTTTCCTAAAATGGCTCTTGTTGCTGCAACATAATTTTGAGTTCAAAGTTGGGAAATGTGTAATGTATCATTTCATCAGGAAGTCTGTGTAACTTTAACATTTTATGCAATTACTATTATGTTGAAACAAAAGGACTTGCTAAAATGTATTTTTTGATCTAAAAGTAGCAAATTTCTATTTTATTAGAGAAGATGATACGATAGACAATTGAATAATGCATAAAATGTAAACCATAGTGTGGAAGGCTTCCCCAGACTTCAGTGATAAAAGCAAGATATCAAAAAATGTATATTAAGTACCATAATTTTTATGAAATATATATATGCTTGTACAAATTCATATTAGTATATAATTAGAAAAGAGACCAAGCATTGTACCTTAAGTGTTAATAATAGCTGTAATTAGAAAATAAAACTATTAAAGGAAAATGTATATTCACAGTCCCTTTTTTATGATAAGCTTATACAACATTTGAATTCAGAGAAGATCATTTAAAACTCTGTATATTTAGGTGGTAAACAAGTCTAAGAAAAGATATCACTGATACTTGAATAAATACAAATTAAATCACAATGAGCTACCACTAGTCAAAAGTAGTGGCAACCTCAAATGCTGGAGAGGGTGTGGAAAACACAGATAATTTATACGCTGCTGGTGGGAATGTAAAATGATACAGTCTCTCTGGAAAATAGTTTGGCAGTTTTGTTTTTTTTTTTTAAGTTAAATATACACTTACCATGTGACCCACTCTCAGGACAAGAGAAATAAAAACTTGTTTTATACAGACAACTGTACTTGAGTGTTTGTTGCTATTTCATTTATCTAGAAGCAGCTCTTATCCTTCAGCTGGTGAATGAATGAACAAAATGTAGTATATACATAAAATGAACTACTACTCAGCAGTGCAAAGCAACAAACTATGGATATGTACAGCAGTATAGAGGAATCTGAAATGTTGTGTGCCTGTTGAAAAAAGTCTAACTCAGATAGTTACATGATTCCATTTATATGACATTCTGGAAGTTGAAGATTAGCGGTATTAGGAATTAGGGGAGCGGTGAGGAAAGTAAAGGTTAGGAAGGGTTTGAAGGTGTTGCAGCTTATCTGTATCTTTATTGAAATAGTCATCATACTTTTCTTAGCATTTTTCAAATTCTTAGAACTTTACACCAAAAAGTGAATTTTGTTGTACGTAAATGTAAAAGTAATTTTAAAGAGATGCTATTGAAAGAAAATATATAAATAATTACTTTAAAAAAACTCTTTATAATCCTTGATCTACACCTTAAATTTTCTGGGTTGAGTTAAGAGAAACTACTTATAAATGGACAAAAGTGGCTGCCAAATGTAAATTGACCATGACATGCATGTTGCCTGAGGAAAGACTGGGAGTGCAGAACCATAGTTTCAAACTCTCTATAAATGTCAACTGTAGGATATGTAGGTCAACACCCAGTGATTCAGGAGTGGTCTCTGTAGAGTGGGGGGGATGTCTTAAAGTTTAACAGTGACTGGCTCCCCTTCATGCTTTTCCCCACTCATCAATTAGTCACATGCCAATGATGGCTTGATTGTCATATTTTCCTATACTCCTTCTTTCTATCAAAACTGTGAGTAAAGAAGGTACTTGAGGACCAGAACCAGGTGTTCTCTCCCCTGACAACTTTGGGGACCCTTTCTGCCTGTGTCTACTTAGACTCTGATATGTAGTATGTACCTCTGGAGAGCAGGGGAGAGAATAATTTCTTGTGCAGTTAGCAGGGTATTTGGCAAAATAAAAGCATTATTTCCAATTACATCATCCCTTTAATTTCACTGCATCTTATGGAAGCATAATTAAAAACAAAAGAGGGGAAAAGAGGAGGAGAAGGTGAAAACAATACAACAAAATCTACCGCTGAGATTGGAGATGGAGGTTTTTCTGGGCTAATCTATTTCAGCTAGAAATGAGGCCTATCCTATTTACATGGGTTGATAATGAGTCAGGCTTGACAAATTTGGGTTTGTAAATAGAAGAGACTGGAACAGATTGTTTCGTGTAAATAAGTCTTTAAAGCAGCACCCTAAGTAATGGCTATGATGCACCAGATGGTCTATGAAGTTACCATTTCATGTAAGAGCATAGCCAAGAGTAAACTGAGGAAGTACCTTTCACAAATGCCTGTGTATCATGTTATTTCCCTTTTTATAATAAACACCTTTCCCTGCCAGTCAGAAAATAGTATTGGCATGCTAGCTTGCTGTTGACTTCATTGTTTGTTATTCTGTTTACTGTGGCTGCAGAGACTTAAGATAAGGCCTGAAAGAAGGTCTTTTCAACCCAAACTGTGAAGTTAATGCTCCTACATCTAAGACAAGTGAACAGAGTCTACTAAGCCTTTCATAGATATTTTTGCTTTGAAGAGATACAGCCAGAAAGCTCAAGAAAGTGTCCTTCACTAGTGCTTGAACTGACCTGGAAACGTGTGCTCTTCCTCAGCTCTGTCTATCCCTGGCATGGAGCCAGATGGAAGGTGTTTTGTTGCGGGCTTAACGATTGCTCATCTGGGACCTGGGAACTTGATTCTCTTCCTACTGATGCTGTAATGCTTGAATGAGCGATTGAATCAGTCTAAGTCAGAGTTTTGTAAAAGTTTTTTTTTTTTTTTTTTTTTTTTTTTTTTGTGAAGAGTTTTAAAAGTCCATAAGTCTTTGAGATAAAGGGGGAAATTTATGAAACCCAACTAGATCAAATCAGTAATGGAGCACAAGGAGACATGATGCTGCTAATTTAAGAAAGAAATTTGATTTAGATGCTGCTGCTTATTATCTGTATATCCTTACAAATTTCTTTCTCTGGACTTCAGTTCATCAGGTTTTAAGTGAAAATATTCTGTGAGTTGCTGTGAGAACTAAATGAAATCTAATCAAGAAATGTATATACAAAATATATAACATATACAGTAGTATATAGTAGTAGTAGTAGTATTTTTGCTGTTGCAGCAGTTGCTACTATGAGGGATACAGAGTGAATGATACTTCCAGAACCGCAGGGCACAATGTTTTGACATGGTGAGAAGAAACAGCTGTGAGAAGTGACCAAGGCACCCATTTTGGCATCAAAGTCCAGAGTTTTGTTCAAGATGACCCAGAGATAAAGATTGTGCCCCCAAATTCCACAGTGCAAATTACATCAGACACATACTAGTATTTATTGGCTGGTGACTTCAGACATGTTACCCAATCTCTCAAAGGCTTCGTCTTCCCTTGAGAATACTAACCCTTATCTCTCAAGGATAGAGGAAAACACAGCGTCAGAAAATGTACGTGGATGCATGCATTGTAAACTATAAATTCCTCTGCAAATGAAGCATTGTTACAGATGGAAAACCTACCAGAAAGGTCTTTCTAAAATGACACATACATTCCTCTGACTTGCTAAAATACTAGGCTTTTTTTCCCTTTGATGACTCAAGTTTATCTCTGTGAACATCTGTCACTAACAAACATTCCTGTTTTGATGTGTTACTACTTTAACCTCCTTTCACAGACATCCCCTTTCCTTCTCACTGTACGAAAGGTACATAGGCATTTGCCTACACCCTGGGACTGTCTGTAGTTCTAACTAGTGTCTTCCTTTACAGTTGCCATGGTCCAACCCCTCTGCTCACACTGATGTTCACAAAGTACACACACACATGTGCAAATATGTATGTGTTTAAGAATGTATACATCACACATATGTATACACACATATTTATTATGGAAGCAAATGAATAAATAATATCAAACACTCATTTTGCCTGGCACGTATGAATGCTTTAGATACCATTTGTATACTCTCCTAGACTGGATATGTGCCTTAAAATCAGGACAGTGTAGAGTTTATTTAATGACAAGGTAAGGTGGTGAGATACTACCTAAGCGATGGCAGGGAGGATGAACAGAAGACAAGTGACTACAGAGACAGGGAAGCAGGGAAGTAAATGAGTAAAACTGTTATTACTCAATAAAAGTTTATGAATATTTGCTGAATGCCAGGTATTGCTTTAAGACACAGCAGTCAGTGAAATAGGTGGAAGTCCTGCTCGCTGTGAATTTATGATCCATGGCACTTGCCAAATGATTGGGTGTTAAGAAGCAGGGAAAGTGGGAAGTTGAATAGAGGTGATTGAGGTTTCCTGCTTGAGTGTCTGGGGAAATGGAGGCATCACTGACTGTGACAAAAGGAAAGTGGCATACTATGATGGTGAAATGTGACATAGTCAGGGTCCAGCAAGTGAACTTGAAGAATTAATGTCTAGTAAGGTGCTTTTCTAAAGTGAAATGAGCCATGAATTGAACTTTTGGATTTGGTCACTTAGCTCCTAGTGATTATCTACATACACCCTTATGTACACATGTGCTTATACATAAACATGCGCGCGCGCACACACACACACACACATATATATATATATATGTGTGTGTGTGTGTGTGTGTGTGTGCCAAGTTAGAGTTTCTTAATACAGAGATTGGACTGAAGATACTTATTTATCCTGGTTCCAAGTCTTAGAGGCAGTTGTTTTCATAAACCTTACATGAGAAAATTCACTCAAATAATAGGCAGTATCTTTAAATATGGTTTGACAAAAAGATACTGAAATGTCTATCAATTTAACTTTTCTCATAAAGCCTTTCCATAGAATGAAAGTATAAAATTAATCTTAGTCAAGGACACAAATATTCTTTGTGTCCAGAAACCTATTGTCAATGACTGGATGCAGGCTAATTCTTGATTAGTTTGACCATTACTTGATGGAACCATATTCAGCATGGCTCAGCAAAGAAAGCTCTGTAAACTCAATAAAGTTGACATGCTGCTGGAAAACTCTGGAAGCCTTGCTTTTTAATTTTTTCCCAGATTAGGGATCATTCTACTTTCCAACAGAGATGGTAAATCCTCTCTTCCCTTCAACCTCCAGATATAGTGAATCTACTCAGAATTCCATTGTACTGCTCTGTACCCTGAACAGTGGAAAAGACCATTTTTCACTGAAAAAATGGTGGCAGTAGGTTCAATCAATCAGTAACTTATAATCAGTCTTTTCTTAGGTGTCAGTGACAGACATAAGTTATTTATAAGATGTCTGTAGAACAGTACTTTTCACCGTTGGTTATGTTTTCAAATTACCTTGAGAACTTCAAGATATGCTAATACCTGAGTATGACTCCTGAGGTTCTGACTTAATTGGTTTTTGAGAATTAAAAAATTTCCCAAGTGATTCTGAAGTGCATCTCATATTGAGAGCCCAGCTGTGGAACAGGTGACTTGGAACAGGATCACCTGCCAGGGAGCTTGACTACACAGCTAGCTGGAAAATCAAGGTCCAAATAAGCTAACCTCTTAGAAATACAGTCACTCTGCCTGCATAATTAAATCAGTGCTTTGTATGTGGTGTTCTTGCTGTCACTGTCTTGGGGTAGCCCTCACATGAAGCTGTATTAGAGGCCTGCTCCAGTTTCTTAGTAATGAAACTATGTGTCAGCGCAGAGAAGGGAGCACCTTTTCCACTTCACTTTGGTAGTAGAAATGCACCCTAGCTAGCTTGTAGAGTATTTTTGTCTGGTTACATGTTCACAATTAAAAAAGAAAAAAGAACAGCCATGAGACATAGCCCACTTTACATTATTTAGAATTTGTTCTTAGCTATGCTTAACTGGTGCTAGTTCTATCATAGGATGAAAAAACATGTGTAATGTTTGATACAGATAGTTTGCTGCTTGGGAATTCTCTCTCCTTTAACTCAAAACCTTAGGTTTTGTAGCCTTCACATACATTTCTCTCTTTTCTTCATTAATTTGGTCTTTTTGTTGCTATTTTTGATGCTCATGCTAGGCAGTTTTGGATAGTTCCTGGCTCTGGTTCCTCAACAGGTTCCTGTCTCCACATGAGTGGAGCACAGATCTATTTATGTTTGATGTGATCTTGGGGGCCATCAAATCTTAGTCCAGGTACTACTTACTAGCTCTCATAGCTGAGCAAGTCACTTAAGTTCTCAGAATCTTATTTTCCCTGTCATGTAGGATTGTTGTATGGCATGCAAGTAATATGTTAACCGTTACATACTACATACTACAGCTTAAGTGCTGGAAAAGTTATAGCAAATATTATCTTCGAATTTCAATTGCAAACTTCTTGGTGATATAGGGTTATATTTTCTTTATCAAGCTTAGATATTTATAATGCTCTAGCATACATGAGATGGTGTTGAATAAAGATCATATAATTAGTTACATACATGATAGGCGAAGTTGAAACTACCTTTGTTGAGCAGAACTAGAGATATAATCTATGACTGTGTTTTTATTTTTTTTTTCTCCCATGATTGCGGTATTGAGCAAAGTGACTGGACCAATAGAGGATCCCATAGTCTAAGTTGATTACAAGCTTGTGTCCTAGAGTCAGACCTCTTGGATTTGAATTCTGTTTTCAGCTTTGCTGAGTTTCTTGAACACATTGCTTAATTAGTCTCTGCTTAGTTTCTTTATCTACAAGTTGGATAGGTTCAATGAATTAATAAAATAATCCATATTCAGTCTTTAACTAGAATCTGATACATTATAAAGTTTCAATCAAGGCTTGCCATTATCATTTTTAGCCGTATAAGCATTTTTTTGATTCATGCACTAACTTCTAGAGGAAGTGACAATGGCCAGCCTGTCACATGCAACAGAAATGAGGTGACTCTATTTGGTAAGAGGTACAGGATGTCTAGGAAAGAAGCACAGATGAAGCCAAGGACAGCAGTATGGAAACACAGCCATAATCATTGCCCGATGGAGACAGTGCACAATGAGGTAACTACTGGTCAGTCACTCAGTTCATTAAAGTTGACCAGCCATTATTTGTTCAATATTGTGTTAGATAGCTGTGGAAGCCTTAAAGGAAGTGAAAAGTAGAACCTTTAGTAACTTACAGTCCGGATGAAGGTGAAGTCTTTGTGAAGAAAAGTGGGGTACTGATATTATACAGTTAAGTTCTAATTAATATATTTAGGAGTTACAAAAAGGAAGTATAATACTGGTCTTTCTGTGCCATTTTTTTCTAGAGGAAAACAATATCATTAGCAATACCTTCAAATATAATAAACAGTAAAGATATATCTTTACTATAATAAACAGACACATCTTTTATTTCTCATTTGTCCAACAACAAGCCAGAATATAATAAATACATGGAATATTCAGGAAAAAGGTATAGGAATTACAAAAGATTTCATTATAATACTTTATCCCAGATCAAATCAACACCGATTTGTTAAGCAGCCTGTATCCCAGGTACTGTGCTAGACTCAAGAGACTACAAGTGAGAAAGATACAGTTCTGCCCTTAAAGGCTGACTCACATTTTAGTGACCATGTGGCACTCTCAAAGCCCATCTCATTATGAATGCTAGCAGTAAAAACAATCAGAAACAGAGATACAGAGTAAATAGGTATAAGAAAAAAAGATAAAAATATGCCTTAATACAAAAACTGTCCCTGAGGTTCTTTTAATCAATTGAAGGGACAGACACAAAAAGATTATTTTCAGTCTTTTGGTGAGACAGTGTTACAGTAACTCAGAGAGGTTCTCTGTAGAAGCCAGAACTAAAAGAGGCATCTGAGATGATATGAATGTCTTCATTGAATACTGAAGAGAAAACAGCATCACCAGGAGATGGAAAAGGTATTCTAGACATGAAACAGCAGAAACAGGGTTGAGCTGTTCTGTGACTGGGGAAATCTATAAACAGTCAAGCATTGCTAAGAATGGGAACAGGGAAGGCAGGTGGTGGTGACCAGCAGAGGCCAAGTCACAGGGACCTTTCCAGCCCTGCTGGACAGCTTAAGATTCAGCCATTTGTGCGTCAGATACATGTAAGAGAAAAGATTTAGCAAAGTATCAGTTAGGAGTGGGTACTGCTGCATGTAGCACTGACAAAGGCAGAATCTCCGGGCTCAGACATTCCACTCCTCTCTGTCATACTTTCATCTTCACAATTGTCACTCATCATAAGACGATGGCTGTCCACATTCAAAATACCACATTCACATTTCAGGCAGCAAAAATGAGGAAAGATACAACAATTCCTCTGAATCACCAGTGTTAAAACGTTCCCAGAAAGTATCAGACTTTAGACAAAATGCTGGGGGATAGATCTGACTAGATCGCCATTCTAGCTGCAAGGGATGCTGGGAAAAGTTATTTTCTTATAGATTTGGGCTACAAAAACTATCAGGTGAGAGATGAGGGGGATGTACAATGGTAAGAAAAAAAGTGGATATTGTTATTAAATGAAACTAAAATCTGAAGTTTTTGGTTCTCCTAGATGCAGGTGTGAGGTGTCATCTCAAGGGATTATTTAGTGGGGAGTTGGATATAAATTAAAATCTCAAGTGAAAGCATCGGACTTAGATATATTTGGAGGTTGTTGGATTGTAGTTGGGACACCCTTTATTTCAACCATCTCCAAAATATATCCCAAATACTAAGAATCTCTTGAGTAGTGCATGGTTTTTCTTAGACCTAACATAGTTTCATTTAAGCCTGTGGAGACATACTAATTTTCACAACTCTATTTTTTCCACATACTAGCACACCCACCCTTGGATTTAATGGGTAGTAAAGTTATGCAAAGAATCACTGTGTGCAGCAAGAACCAGGACACTATCTGGCAAGCTCACCTTCAGTGCAAACATATGTACATCAGTCAATGTTATTCATAGAACTTACTCTTAAATACCAGCATCTATTTGCCACAATGTAGCGCAAATGTGTTTTTATTCCCTTCTTTAAAATAGCAGGAAGTATCCTTCTTGAAGTCTTGGTATTTATTCCAGAAATATAGCTAAGATCCGTTAGCTGGTGTCTGGTGCCATCTTTGGCTTGGGTTGAAAAGTCTTGCATCTAAGCAATCTCACTTCTCAAGCAATGCGGTTGGTTCTTCCATTTGGGAAGAACCAATGCAAGATGGATAAATACTACCACAGAAGAAGTCCTTCATAACCCCCCGCCTGAAAGGGGCCTCTCTGCTTCATTAGCCAGTCTGGCAGTCATGGAAATTCTACTTTAGAGCTGTGAATACAAGAGAAGTATTTCTTCAGTATTTACTTTGACCAGTGAAATAACTATGACAGAATTTTTCTTTTCCCCAAGACACAAAGTGACATTTTAAAGCAGAAACCACTCTTTTGGTGCCACAGAGTTTTTAAAAATAGTATTAGAATAAGAGCTCAGAGGAATGTCTCCTCAAGCACAGCTGTCCAAAGCCTCGTATTTCAAGGAGAATTCAGCCACTTTATGCAGACCAGGAGCCAGAACTGCTCATTTCAGCTACTTCCCCATTGGGGCTGCTTCTTTGTACTCAGATAGCATGGGTTCAAAACAGTGACATCCTCTTGATTCAAGGCCCTTTTTGCTTCTTTTGTGATTAAATGCATGTTATATTTAGTGTTGTTCCTTTACCAAATTTATGCTTTGTTTTCTCAACTCAGTCATGAGCTTCTTAAGGTCAGAGGTTACATCTTGGACTCAGTTATTTCTTGCAGTTATTTGTCATGGTAAACTTGCAGAGAAGTGGTTATTGAATGGATGAATGAATGAAAAAATGACAAAAACTAGAGAGCAGTGGTAGGTGAGTTGCTAGGCAGCCTGGTAAAGAGGATTATAAAACCCAGATCAGATTAGCAGGAAAGATGGTGTTGGGGAAAGAATGTTTCAGTTGAGCCAGCAGACCTGGATCCAAACTTGCAGGTTGGCCTAGTCAGCTACATTCATTTAACAAGTATTTCTTTAAACTTCTTCCAATGATCCAGGCAGGCTTTGCAAAAACAAACAAACAAGCAAACAAACAAAACAAACAAAAACAAGTAAACAAACAAACAAAAGCCCTGTCCTCAAGAGGCAATAATATGGTGAGGGAACAGGCAAGGATCAGGGGTTAAAGGCGATAACTGTGCTTAGAGATCTGAAAATGGCAAACGCAGGGCACATGGAATAAGAAGATTTTATTTCAGATTGAGGTCTTCAGGAAAGCTTCCTGCAGGAGGAGAAAGGTTATCACTCAAGTGAAGCATGAGTAAACACTGGCTTGATGAGACTAATTGGGGAAAACATGACCGGTGGAAGGACTAGCACACAAGCATGTTTCAAAATGTAAAACAGGATGTTTTTAACCAGTCTCGCAGAGGCATGGCTATGACCAGAGCTGGTATTAGAGACAGGTTAGAGCTACTTTGCAACAGGTCACGTGCCAATATGACCTCATGCTTAAGACTCAAAATTGAGTTCAAAACCCGCTTTGGTGTTTAGTAGCCAGGTGACAATGGTGGATTTTTCTTTTAAGCCCTCAAACACTTAGCACAGTGTCTAACTGTATCATCTGCCTATGACTGCATAACAAATTATCCCACACTATAACAGTTTAAAATAATACATTTATTAAATCCTCAGTCTCAAAGGATTTGTAATCTGGGCTCTGGGTGGGCGCAGTAAGCCCACTTTCATATGTGTGCTCTGTACTAGGCTCTCTCACAAGACTGCAAAGCATCAGCTAGCGCCAAGGGGGTCATCTCAAGATGGGGAAGGATCCTACTTCCCAAGTCACTTCCATGGTTTTGGCAGAATTCACTTCCTTGCAGACTGCTGGCCAGAAGTTGCCCGCAGTGTCTTGCCTGGAGGGCCTCCCCAACATGGCAGCTTGCCTCATCCAATCCTGTGAGTCATCTGGCAAGACAGATGTGGTCTTTCATTTAAGGGACTTATCATCACTATTGCCACATTTTATGGGTTACAAGTCATTAAGCTAGCCAACACTCCAGAACAGGGAATGTACATGGGTATGAACACCCGGCTATGGAGTTCACTGGGAGCCATTACAGGGAAAGCTAACCCATGACCTATAGGTTTATTACCAATCCTAAGTAGAAGCTACTATTATGCTTGCTTGAGACATTTGGAAAAGTTGAAGAACAGTGAAGTCTTCACATGAAGGAGTAACTTTAGGTGACTTTGGGATCTACTTTAGGTGACTTTGGGATAATAGATCTAGCATCTACTATCTTTGAGTAATTTCCTCCTCAGTAAAATGAAAATACTCGTCCCTTGAAGAAAGAAAAACATACATGTGCAAGCACAAGTACATCTTTGTAACATGAAATATACCACTCCTCAGGTCTGAAGAAGCGAACTGATTTAGGCCAATTTTCCATCTCATCTTTCCATTTTTTGCGTCTGTCTTGCACTCTGATATCATCAGAGTAGAAATTATCATCCCAGTGGGGCCATAAGGATTTGTGTAGCTGGAATAGACATCCCTACAAAAAGGAAGGGAGTCTTTTGAGCATTTCTTAAGGCATTACTAAGAGTTTTCTTTTTTCCTTTTTAAATATCTTTGCTTCCAAGGACCCCACGGGGGACTCGAGAGAAAACAGACTAGCTGGGAAATTTCAAGCTCTCTTAATAATTAAGATGGCAATAAAATCTCCCCCGGCTCCTGATACTTTGCAGAGCGGGTGTTTATGGTGAATGGGGTCTCCCCACACCGGGCGCAGCTGGTTTGGGGGTTGTGTGGTTTCCAGTCCCACCGAGCTTCTCAGGTTACCGCTCCTCGTGGCCGCCGGCGGCAAGGGCGACTGGCTACGCACGTAGGCAGCGGTGGGATCAGCCGTCCCCTCCACGCGGGTTCCTTGCTCATTCCTGCTTGGTCCCCAAACGGGTTGCTTCCCCCACGGCCCGAGCTAAACCAGTCACACGCCGTCGCGGTCCCGGGTCTTCCCAGGTGCGGGTTTCCCGAGGGAAGATGAAGGGCGCTCTGGACCAAGACAGGCAGGCATTTTGCCCGGGTCACCCCGTCCACCCGGGCGGTGCCTCCTGCTCCCCAGGGAAGGGGACGGAATGAGAAGGGCGCAATTCTCCGCAGGGCGTCTCGGGACGGGGCCAGGCGGCTGCCTCTGCGATAGTGCCTTTTTGCTTCTCCGCCCGAGGGCCAGGAAGGGACACGCAAACCTTAGCGCCATCACCACACCCTCGCCCTCCAGTCTGGCGGGGGGACACGTCGCGGCAGCCCGCAGCTGCACTCCAGCCTTGGGGTCCCCTCCTGCGCTGAGGTCATCTCCTGCGGCGCCGCCGCCTTCGGACTTTTGCTAGCCTTTTCCATTGGGGGGCGGTGCTCGCGGGGACCCCGAGCAGCCCCGGCAGGAAGGCGGGATGACCTGGGAGCTCTCGGGGAGCAGAGGCGGAGGAAAAGCGGCAGCTCGGGACCGCCATGGCCGGCGCTTTGACCTCGACAGCCCCGCTGCCCCTGCAACTGCTGCCTTAGGAATCTTTTAACAAGAACCAGATGTGGCCACCGCTGCCGAAGTTTCTCAGAGTCGGTGATTGGTCCCCGCGAGAGCCGCAGCCAATCGGCGCGCGCGGAGGCTCCGCAGCCCCGCCCCGCCCGCGCGCCCGCGGGTATCCAGGTTGGAGGCTGGCGCGGCGCGGTCAGAGGACCCGCGGGCCGGGCCGGGACGCGCTCTGCGGCGGGGCAGCCCAGGGGGGAGCGAGCATGCGGACGAACCCCGCGGCCCGGCGACTGGCGTCGTCGTCGCCGTCACTGCTGCTGTTACTACTGCTGCTGCTGCTGTGGTCCCCGGCTGCCGCCCTGCACTTGGGCGAGCTCTTCCCCTACGGGCAGTCGCTGGGGGACCAACTCTTGCAGGATGGCGACGACGAGAGCTCAGCCGCCGTGAAGCTGGCGAGTCCCCTGCACTTCTACGAAGCCCGGTTCAGCCACCTCTACGTGAGTTCAGCCGGTCCCGCTGCGGGGCTTGGCGTATTTCCCGCAGTACCCTCCTCCCAGGGGTCAGTGTAGTGCCGATCTGACTCAAAGCTGCCTTCGAAGTAGTCTGCGCGCCAGCTGCCCTGAGCGCCCCCGGGGTGGCACCGCTGCTGCTGCGGGACTCGCGGCTTTCCCTTACCTGGGGGTTGGGGTCGGGGTGAGGGGTGGGGGGGCGAGGGGAGAGAGAATGGTTTGCAGCCTCATTAGCGTCCCAGGCAGAAAAGAAGACGCGATTCTCGGGCGGCGAGAAGGCTGTGCGTATGCAGAGATGGGTGTTCCCTCCCTGGACCCGGAGGTTTTCTCCAGGGTTGTACGCGAAACGTTTTAGGATTCCTGAAACTTTTGCACCGCGTTGAGGATTAGGGGTGGTGGGTGGGACGCCCGCTGACGTTGCCTGCAGTCTTTTGCCTTCCTCACATTTTTGCCCCCCCTCAACCCCCAGGTGGGCACCAACGGCATTATCTCCACCCAAGACTTTCCCAGGGAGACCCAGTATGTGGACGATGACTTCCCCACGGACTTCCCGGCCATTGCCCCCTTCCTGGCTGACATCGACACGAGCCAGGGTCGGGGCCGAGTCCTGTACCGCGAGGACACCTCCCCGGGGGTGCTGGGCCTGGCTGCTCGCTATGTGCACAGAAGCTTCCCTCACACTGCAGCGAGTTTCACGCCGACCCACGTCTTCCTAGCCACCTGGGAGCAGGTGGGCGCCTATGAGGAGGCCAAGCGAGGTGTCCCACCTTCAGGAGAAGTAAGTGATCAGGAATGCTTGGCTTCTGAGCTAATTGAGGGATGGGCTTGAATTCTGGGCTGGCATCCAGACCCTGGTTTGAGCTTTTCTCTTGACCTACGTTCCTTGGCCTAAACCTGATGTATCCTTTGGAGCCACTATGGGAGATGTGGCTTGGAGGTGAAGAAGGCCTTTGTATTCAGACCTCTTCTCAGGTTCTAAGAAGTGGTGGCTCCAGCAGAGAAAGCTTATTAGGGTAAACCAAGGCTCCAGTACAGATGCAGTAGGTTCTCCATTCCCAAGGCTCTTTACTATTTAGTTATTTTTAGAATCACCTCTAAGTATACAAGAATTATTTCTAATTATATGTCCATTGAAGGAAAAAGATCAGAAAATACAGGCAATTTAAAAGCTAACAACCTCTCATTTTCCTACCATTCAGAAATAACCACTGTTAAACATTTTCATGTGTATCATTCAGAGTTTTTTTTTTTTTTTGTGTGTGTGTGTCTGTATCTATTTCTGTGTTACTGTCTATTAACAGCCATGGTTCATACTATACACAATGTTTGTGGCTAAGCCTCCCCCCCACCCATGTATGGTCAATATGTTTTAATGCCAGTAAACATATTTCTATTAATATAATTTATAATGATTGCATAATATTGCATCCAGTGGATTTGCCATTGTGCCCAGGGATAATTCATGTTCTTTAGAAGTTTTCATCATTGTAGATTTTTTTGTTTTTAGAGACTAGGTCTCGCTATGTTGCCCGGGGTAGTCTCGAACCCGTGAACTCAAGTGATCCCTAGCCTCAGCCTCCCAGTAGCTGGGATTACAGGTGCACACCACCACACCTAGCTTACAGATAATTTTGTGAAGTACTTTTTTAAAAATTGAAATCTCTGAATGTGTGCCACGGACCAGCCGAGTGAGAGCGCAGACCGTGGGGAACCAGGGCACAGCTGAGTGGGGAACCAGGGCACAGCTGAAGCAGGAAAGACACAGGGTCGGCGATTGGCGAACAGATACACACTCAGTGAGCAATGAATCTGCTGCTTTATTTGAGATTTCAGTAAGCATATATAGTGTTTAAAAGAATTACATCAACATTCCATGAGTATATGAAGTCAATATCTCAATGGAAAAACAGAAGTCAATATCTTCAACGGAAAACAGATTATCATTAGATATTACAAAACATTCCCAAGCAATCATCTCTTTAGAAATCATGACAGCTAAACTGATTAATGGTCACCATGATTGTTTCCTGTCTACAAAGTTATCTAGTTCATCGGGTTTCACTGCCTAAGGTGCATTGCTAACGATTTTGTAATTTCTCTACCAAAAGTTCTTCCACAGTTGATATGAATTGTTCTCTCAGTTATATCGAAATGGTCTGACAGCAGGGCTCCCCTTAAATTGTTTTAATAATGTAGCGCATGACTTCAGCAACTCCAACACTTGGGGTTTGGGAGCTATGCCTCAAGGGTCCCCTGCTATGCAGGTCAGCTCCCGATACATCCCTCCTGTGGGGGGTAGAGAGCTAGCCTGTGAGAGCTCTGTCTCACAGGACCCCCATTTCCAGGTCAACTCCCACAAATGTGTTCTTAATTGACCTTCCCGGAAGTGATAGAACAGAGAGGATGCATTTTTAATAAAGTTCTCGATCAGATTTATTGTCCTCCATCTACCAGTTTACATTCTTCCTAGTTTACAGAGACTGTCCGTGATTTGTTTTATAGCTTCTACCTGAAGAGTAAGTAAAACAGCTGGAACAATCAGTCTTCAAGGCTTGGCAGAAACATTGAAAGTTCTCCAAGTGAACATCAGGTGGGGCCAGGGCACCTTGGCAAGTAATGAACTGCCTTGATTCTGGAGAAAGCAACAGCTTCCCCCTCATGAATAAACCTGAATCTAAATGACCTACTCCAAGGGTAAAACCCTTACAATTTCTCTCTTTTTCAACTGATCAAGTGTTTCTTAACCCTAGTGTAAGGGCACAAATCATCCCTGAGGAATTAAATAGCTTACCCACTCTCACTGAGGACTTAAGATGTGACCTCATTGTCCTGGATTCTGCAAGCAAGAAGATTTTCTAATGACATGTACTAAGTAACAAAGACCTAGAAATAGAAATCATTTGGATTTGTGATATTTTGTAATTCAGTTTTTTAGCAATATCGAGTTTTGTTTCTTGAATAATTTTTTCTAATACACAGTTTGGCATTTCAGATTTTCCATTCAACAGAATAATTCCAACTCATACAAAATATTGAGAATTTCTTTGTGCTAGTGAGAGGGTTGGGGAAAAGTGAATAAGATAAGGCCCCATCACTTATTGCTTGCATTTATTCATTCACTTTTGTTTATGAATTTTTAAAATTTTTGTTTATAAGTTATTTAAAATTAAATATCATACCTATAGTAATATCACTTATACCTAATATCACATAGAAGTTTAGAAAACAGAAAATAACTTTATTTATAGTATCACCAGCAAGGTCACCATTTCTAATACTTTATCATTCTTTTGTCTCCTCTTTTTTTTTCTAAGCACCTATTTTCATATATATATATATATATATATATATATATATATATATATATATATATGACTAATTTGGATTTTTTTTATTCTTTAAATCACATCCTCAGTAAATGGTTTTTGGGATACCTCCTCCCACCCCAGTGCCCCCTCCATTCTCTCACACCCAGCTCTTTGTTGTTTGCTAGTCAGTGTTAAGTCCGTTAGTCTCTTTCTTTCCTCTGTTCTTTCATTGGGTGAGGGACTGTGTTCTTAGAACCAGGCGAGCCTTGCTGGTAGGTTTCTGTCTTAAGTTTGTGTTGGGCAGCCAATCTATATTTATTTGTGGTCTTTCCATGCTTTCTCATTGGAGGCTGTCTTCTCCCAGCTCTGTTGTTTTGCTGCTTTAACTTAGGATTCTGGTGTCAGATTTAGGGAGTCACCCCCCACCCCCCCCCCCACCATTGTCAGTGAAGAAGTTCCTCTGTGGATACAGGCATTTGTAATCGGCCATAATAGATCATCTCCTCTGCCTCAGTTTGCAGCTTTGCTGTGGGG